>APFE030296091.1:0-18594 GCA_000404065.3 Pinus taeda
TAACCATTTTTTATCTAAATATTATATATCATATAAATTAATGATAATGCTTATTCAAAATCGTAAAGTCCCATATACATTGCACTCAATGACTCAACGAGTTAGAACATAGATATATATCCTTTGTTAATCAAAGTTTTATTTAATTGAAATTTTAAATTAACAATTTTGTGTGTATTACAATTAAGAAATCAAAATTAATATTAATATTTTTTTAATTCATATATTAATTAATGAATAAATTTCAATTTCTTTTTAATCATATTAAAAATATTAATTTAAAATAATTAATATAAAATAATTATTATATTAATATTATGTTCTTATTTTATATATTATTGAATATTAAATATTCATATTTTATAACAAACTCAAATGATTTAAATATTAAGTAATACTGTATACGCGTTGAAATTTAATACAATTCATTATATTAATAATTATGTTTTATTTTAAATATTTAATTGAATATTAAATATTCATATTTTATAACAACATCAATATGAATTTAAATTTAAGTATATAGCGTGAATTTAATTATATAACTGTATAATTTGAATTTATTCATATAAAACTAGTATTTTTTGAAATTTTCTTCCTTATATTTAGATGCAATTTAATCAACATTTTCAATAATATTGAACAATTAAATATAGCATGCCTTATCTCTTAAAGGCACACTTAATAAATATGGAGAATTTATTTAAATTTAGAGTTTTATTAATTATTATGTATATTAATCATCCATTTTCAATATCAATTAATTTTGTTATTTTATTATAAAATGATTGTATTAAAAAGCTTTGACATTTAAAATAAAACTATTAATAAAAAATTAATGTAGATCCATCTAAATCACTGTAGATCCATGTACTTTAGTTTTTAAATAATGAACAATAACTTTAAAAATATATATATAACATAACATAACCTTAAAATTATTGTCCATTTGAGCCTCACTATGTTTATATATCAATAATTGTTGAACTATGTTTATATATCAATAATTAACAACAATGGAAAGAAATCATTTGAACTCTATCTTACATTCTTCGGCAAAAGTAGGTAATTTTATCCATATTCAAATAACATTATGTCAAGTAATAATACATGTAGAGTTACTAAAACAACAAGGTATATTGATAAACAATATTCAAACCATATCATGAAGTGGCATTACATATATTAAGATAGTGATGTATAGGGACAAGTTTGATTGAGCTATGTAGGGAATCGATACAAGCCATAAGAAGGTCTTCTTGTGCTGGTGGAAGGCAAACCCACAACCCAATATCTTGCTTTATCCCAAATAATGAACATAGCAATAACTCCTCCAAATCCTATCCCCATTCCTATGGCTAATGCCATCAAAGACATTTTTTCATTTATATAGCTGAGCCATTCTCTTTTAATGCCACTTTGATTGCCACTGTCTCCACTGGGTGTTTTTGTATTGTTTTGATTGCATCTTGGTAGAGGATATCCACATAAGCACTTATTCTTTTGAAATGAAGACTCATTAAAGGTGTAAAATTGTGTCCCTGTTGGAATTGGCCCACAAAGGTTATTAGATGAAACATCTAGATAAGCCAACATTGATAACTGAGAGAGTTCTTGAGGAATTGCTCCATCCAAATTATTTTTGGACAAGTCCAACTGCTCCAAAGTAGATATCTCACTGAAAGAGGCTGGTATGTTTCCTTCCAATTGGTTCTCAGAGAAATTTAGTAACCTCACGCTGCTCATGTTGCCTATGCTTTTTGGGATTTCTCCAGTAAGATTATTTTTAGACAAATCAAGTATAATGTTTGTACTCAAGACACTTGAAACATTATACTCAATCCCTTTCACGTATTCCTCCATATTATAACGATACTTTCTCCAATTAGATAAATTTACAAGATTTACTTGAAAATTTTGGAGCCTTTCAAGATGATATGGTATTCTTCCATTAAAATTATTGTTGGATAAATCCAACAAAAACAAGCTGGTGAGGTTTGTGATCCATTGAGGAATACCACCATGAAAATTATTATAACTCACGCTTAAAACTCCCAAGTTACCCAGATTTGCAAGGGTGGAATGAAGCTCACCTGTAAATCCACACTTTCTTAAATTCAATATTATAAGCTGGGTGCAATTACCAAAGGATGAGGTTAGAGTCCCAGAGAAATTGTTAGAATGAGCTGAGAAAATAGTTAAAGAAGTTGAATTATAAGAGCACATAGTAGGAATAGGTCCCTCCAAATTGTTTTCTGATAAATCTAATATCCCAAGTGAAACTAAGTTGTTAATATTATTAGGAATCTTTCCCATAAAATGGTTTAAACTTAAATTTAAGAAATTCAAGGAATGGAGTTCTCCTATAGCTCTTGGAATTGTACCTTTGAGGAGGTTGTTTGAGAAATCTAAATATTCAAGCTTCTTTAAACGGGCAATGGTTGGAATTGTACCTTTGAGGAGGTTGTTTGAGAAATCTAAATATTCAAGCTTCTTTAAACGGGCAATGGTTTTAGGAATAGGACCTGTGAATTTATTTTCAGATAGGTATAGGTGGGTCAAATTATTCAAATTGAAAATGCCTTTAGGTATAGGACCTGTGAATTTATTTTTAGATAGGTCTAGTACGGTCAAATTATTCAAATTGAAAATGCCTTTAGGTATGTTATGGCTAAGTTTGTTATCGGAAATATCTAAAGTCGTCAACTTAGATAAATTGGCAATGTCTTCATGTATATGAATGAGGTTGTTTTGAGAAAGAAATAATCCCTCTAAGTTAACCAAATTGACAATACCTTCCGGTATGGTAGCGAGTTGGTTACCAGAGAGATACAAGTCCATCATGTTAACCAAATTGGCAATACCTTCCGGTATGGTAGCGAGTTGGTTACCAAAGAGATCCAAGGACGTCAACTGGGTCAAATTGGTAATGCCCTCAGATATGTGAGTCAGTCCACATTCAAGAAGGTATAAGGTAGTTAATTTGGTCAAATTGGCAATGGAATTAGGTATCCTCCCTGTGAGGTTAAAACTAAGAGACAGAGTGGAGAGGGGAAGTCTAAATGTGAGGTTAAAACTAAGAGACAGAGTGGAGAGGGGAAGTCTAAATATTTCAGAGGGAATAGAACCGGAAATACTACGACCAGAAATGGATAGATCTGAAAGTTGTGTCAAATTACCCAATTCACATGGAATTCTGCCTGATAAGCCGTTGCCGTCCAGATGCAGGGACTCGAGCTTCTTTAACATGCCCAACTCGACTGGAATAGGATCATTGAACATATTGCCACTGAGGTCCAGGTACTTTAGTTGCTGTAACAAGCCCAATTCGATTGGAATAGGACCACGGAGCTCATTGCCGATGAGACGCAGTGTTTGTAGTGCTTTAAGGTGGCCAAACTCGACCGGAATTCCTCCAGTGAAATCATTAAAAGAAAGATCCACGGTGCGCAGATTATGGAGGTTGCCAAACTCGGCCGGAATTCCTCCAGTGAAATCATTCCAAGAAAGATCCACGATGCGCAGATTATGCAGCAGGCCCAATTCGACAGGAATAGAACCGTTCAGCGAATTGTCGCTGAGGTCAAGAACTCTCAACCCTTTAAGTTGGCCAAAATCAGCCGGAATTCCACCAGTAAAAGCATTATAAGAAATATTGAATGTGCGCAATGATGAGAGGTTGCCAACAAAGGATGAAACTGTACCTTCCAATGATCCATTAAAGAGGTCAATGGCGGCGACCCTTTTGGTTCGTGGTTTGCAGCTAATTCCGAACCAGGAGCACATCTTGTGGGAGTTTTCCGCCGTCCAGTTGGACAGAAGGCCATATGGATCCTCTGTCACGGCATTTCTGAAGGACAAGAGGGCATGGAGGTCGCTTTTATCGTGGGCGTCCGTTGAAGATAAATTGAATTCACGTTGCTCCACCATGCGTTGAGAATGAGAATGACCCACCGGAAGCCACGGGAATCGAGCGGCCATGTGCTTATAAGAAGCAGCATGTTCCCGATGCGTTGCTGCAGGCAGAGGGGCAGCCATGATGCAGAGCAGCACTAATAACAACAGAAGATCCATTTCTCTCTCTACCACCAAAATCTCTCTCACAACCCATGAATTGTATGTTGTAGATGCATGTCTATATATACACACGGCGGTTGGTTGTGATAATGGAGGATCCGTGTAAGTCACGGTGAAGGATTGGTGGGGCAAGAAATGAAAAGAACTTGGTGAGTGCGTGCATTGAAAACTATCGATTCACTCGTGAAGCGTACGGTGGCCATTGGTCTTTTTAGCAAGATAAATAATTAAATAATTGTATTTATACTTAAATGATGATTACAAAATAGTTAAAGTGAGGTTGAGTATAATAATGTTGATAATGGAGGATCCTTGTTAAGTCACGGATATATTATGTGTGACGGTGGCCATCGGTCTTCCATGCAAAGAATTTATGTGGAGTTCATAGGTTTTAAAAAGCAAATGATATTTCTATGGTTTATTATATTATATATTAATGTATTTAATTATATTTATTATTATTATCTCATTGGGCTCAAAATGTCTATATAGGATTTTCTTTAATTTTAAATAACAAGACTTAAATGAAAATTAAATCTATTTAGAATAATAATAAATATTTATCGATTTAATATTCTTTATTAATTATGATTTCAATTTAATAAAATATATAAATTAAATCAAAGGAATAAATGTTTATAAAGATGTATTTCTAAAATCTTTAATGTTAAATCAACATGAAAATTAAATTACAGGAATAAATCAAATAATAGAAATTAATTATTATTAAAATTCAATTATTTCATTACTCATTAAAAAAATTAAAGATAATTATTTAAGTAACTAAAATTTTTCGATTTATCAACTTGCAAAATTAAAAAAAATTAAAGATAATTATTTAAGTGACTAAAATTTTTCGATTTATCAGACTTGCAAAATTTAATAAGTTGAATATTAAGTAATTAGTATTTTTTTATAACAAATAATAATAAATTAAATATTTAAAACCGTAAAATATTTATCTTATCGGATCTTTTAACTATAATAGTTATCAATAAAAAAAACTAAAATAATAATTATTATTTTTAAAATTTAACATTATAATCATTTTTTATTTTTATTTTTAAATTTTACTTGAAAAAAAATCATATGAGAATTTTTTTTTTTTTCCAGATTATTTGGTATTTTAAATTTTTTAATATTTCCTAAGCTATTTTCATAACAGTTATTTGTATGTTATTATCAATTCACGCGCACAAGGTTAATTCACGAGGACAATGCAACTGAACACATGTATTAACTTAAAAATTAAAAATTCTATATTTTAAGAATATAATATTTTTTTAAATGGGATTATTTTAACTAATAACATTTTACATTATTTATATATATAGATTTTTCCTGCAATTCACAATGTGGCATTAGTTCATGAAAATTCTATATATATAATAATAAGTATATATAATATATAGAGGATAGTTTTAATTATACATTTTACTTGTAATTTCACAATATGAATTACTTCATGTTTAAATATGTATGGTTAAATATTTGAGATAAGCATATAATATTTTATAGTCTTTTTAATTTGTTTAAATACTTTTTGGTATAAATTGAATTATCAGATTTTAAAATAATTTTAATATTTTATTTACATTTAAAAATAATATTTAAGTAAGATTTGTTAAAATATATCTTTTTTTAAAAGAAGTTGGAATTTCAAATTTAAAAGGATTAGAATACGTACACTTTTATAAATTTTAGAAGTTAATTCTCTGGATGTAAATAAATAAATACATTGAATAATATCCTTTACCTTTTTCTAGAATTAACTCAACTTTTTAACTTTTACTATTTTTCTTTTTATTTACTTATGTCAACTTTTTCACAACTTTATAACTCTCACCATCCTTCTTTTTAATAATTCTCTCATACCAATACACATAGAATTTGAAAAATCACTAATATTTTATTTTTATCATAAAGTCAAGTCAATTGTTAAAAGAAAAATTCTTCCTTTTCTTAATATCTACTTTGGCCCTTTGCCCCATTTAGCCAAGTCAATATAACAATTTCCTTGCAATTGCATTGCAATTTCCTCTGCCATTTTTTTCATTTGACCTACTCTCTTATTCCAAGTCACATGGAATTTTGAAAAATCATTGATATTTCATTATCCAAAAAAACACTTAATTTTGTCATCTCTAAAAGGAAAGTCAAGGAAACCAACTAAAATGCTTAGAAAATCACTTAGAAAATAGAATAGCCTATTTTTTTTTTTTGTTTTTAAATAAATAAAAACTTTTGCATCCACCTCTCTATACACACATTTCTATGCAATTCTAATACAATTTCTTCATTATTTTTAATTTTACCTAATACCCATTGAGATGGACATTGAAAAACTATTCACATTTTCTTGAAAAAATAAAAACTTCTAAATTTTATCATGTCATAAATTCAAGCAGATAAAAACAATTATCATGTTTGGGAAATTATTGAAATAATAATTTATTTTTCTTTTAGCAAAAAAAAAATTTGTGTGCCTTTTCTTGACTTTATGCCCATTCATGTCAAATCAATACACCCATTTCTATGGACTGCATTACAATTTCATCCAAAAAAAAATTATTCACATAATCTTTGAAAAGACATTGATATTTTCATGATCTAAAGAAACTCTCCATTTTATCATCCCATAAAGTCAAGTTAATAAAAACAACTCACATGAAAAATACTCCCTTTTTTTCTTAATTTATTAATTAAAAAAAAATTCCCCAATTTCTTCTTAACCCTATATCCCATTCTTATTAAAATTAATATATCTATTTTTGTGTGATTGTTTTACAATTTTATTTACCACCTTTCATTTTACTTAATCTCTCTTAAGAAACATTAATATTTTTTTAATTGAAAAACAAAATTTAAATTAATTATCTCTTCAAATAAATCAATACGAACGAAATATATATACATATATATACACACTACACTCTACTTGTTAAAGTAAATACACATATAAATAAAAACGAAATATAGATATAAATAGAAACACAAACCTACAATGAAAACATAACTTCAATTCATTAATAATAAAGTACTAAAAATTGTTTAAGTAGCTCGGGCAATGGTAGTTTATCTCTGAGAAGAGATGTGGCATATACATGTCTTCTGAAGTGTTACAATGAGGCTTAGAAACCTATTTATTATTGAGAAACAATGGAAAACCCTAAACATCCAAAAACCTAACCCTGGGAGATGAAGCGCCAAAAGTTTGTGGGCCGCATTGTGTAAATTGGTACATCAACTTCCCCAGGTTGTAACTTTGGCATATGATCTTCGTTTGGTGTGTATGATACCTCATTAGAAATATCTATTTGAGTACTACAACTTTCAACTGCAATCCTTATCGAGAGATGCAAGTTTTCCCTTTTTCCCAAAAACCATCATTTAGGTCCTCAAAATGGGTCCAAATGTTCAAGACCTGAAAAACTACAAAAAATAGTAAATTGTGCTACAATTAAGGAAACTGAAAGAAAAAATGTTGGGGGTCTAAGTGGAACAGGTGAGTGACCATCAATATCCACTTGGATAAGTCCTCCCCCCTTAGGAAGCAATGGACCCCATCGTGTTGAGTCCCTCCATGAGGTGGGGAAACTTTTGTTGAACTTGGTCCCTAGTGAGCCACTTTCCCTGGTGCAGGAGTTGACCAACTTTAATATCTTGATATAGTTGGATCTTCTATTGGAAATTGTTCATGATTTGTGTGTCCAAGATCTTATAAGTTGTGTCATGTTCCATGCAGTTTGGGTTGAGCTCTTTTGGTGTTAGTTGTTCTGTAATGTTTGGTATGTCTAAAAATGGTGGAATTAATGGCCGAAGGTGGTCCACATTGAATATTGGGTGTAGGCCGAAGAATGGGGGAATATTAAGCTCGAAATAATTGTCTCACCTAGCCTTGGTGATGGTGTAAGGCCCATAGCGAAATGGTCAGAGTTTTCAATGGGCTCTAACAAGGCATTCTTTCTGTAAATGCAACCAAAATTTGTCGCCCACCTAAAACTTATGTCGCACCTGAAGCTGATCATGACACTCCTTGTACTTTACATTGGAATTATGCAAGATGTCGTGCACCTACTAGCGAATGTGTTTGATGTGTCCAATAAACCTAGTTTCTTTATCATCCATGGACTCTACATGTGTGGATTGTGTCTATGTAGTCATATGAGGCATGGCAACATCAATCATACACAATGGTTGAAATGTCATAACCACTTGAAATGGAATGCAGTCAGTTGAGCTATGTAGAGCTCTATTATAATTGTGTTGCATATAAGGAAGGCTCTTATCCCAAATTCATGGAGGCTTGTAATTGTACATGCGTAGTATGTACACTATCATCCCGTTGACAACCTTTGTTCTGTCATCAGTCTAGCAGTGGAATGCATTTGACTTGGTGAGCTTGGTGTCCAATAATGTCCAGAGGCTTGACCAAAATGTGCTCAAAAACTTGCTATCCCGATTTGATATAATTGTATGCAGGATCCAAAAATGTATCGAAACTCATTAAAAGAAGAGTTTGGAAGTGTCCTATGTTGTGATACTCTTCTTCCAAGCTACTAATATAGCCATCTTAGAAAAATTGTCCATGACCACAAATACATAGTCATTCGCATGCTTAGTAAAAGGGAGGTCAAAAAAATAATCCATGGAGGTGGATTCCCAAGGTTGACTACAAGTAGGGTTGCTTCTTGATGGTTGGCTTGGCGATGGCACAAACAATGCATGATCTGATATAGTTTCCAACAGCCTGTCGGAGTCTTGGACAATCAAATACTTTTGTAGTATGACCACAAATTTCTCCATCAAAGCGTCCTGTGACCTAATTGTAGTGTGGCTCCGAAATCAGTTTCTCACACTTGCTTGAAGGAACATGAAGGTGGCCCAGGTAGCATAGTATTGCGTCTCGGGGGTGGAAATTTGGAACTTGTTTGGCATCCACTAGCATCTTGTATGTTCTAGCAAACTCTAGATCATTATTATATAGTTACATCCATCTAAAGATATCATGGCCACAAGAGTTGAGAACAATAGCTAGTGTTGCAATTGGGGGTTGACTGACGCAGTATGAAACATGATTGGTGCTACCCTTCTTGTATTTAATGTTCAAGTGGAATTTTTGCATATATGTAGACCACTTCTAATGGCGATTTTTCTATAACTTCCCTTGTGTCTACATAATTTGAAGAGGTCGATGATTTGTGTGAATGAACATCTCCTTCCCCATAATGCAATGTTTCCATTGTCAGCAACCCTACACGATATTTACATCTCTTTATCATAGGTGGGGTACTTCCAAATTGTATCAGAAAGTGTCTCACTATGATAGGTCATCAGATGCACTTGTTGGGTGATGACTACACAAATAGCATAATTAGAGGCATCTGTCTCAATTTGAAATGGTTGTTGCAGGCCTGGCAATGTGAGTGCAAGTGCAGAGCAGATGTGTTCCTTCATCTCAACAAACACCTTTTGTTGGGATTCAGACTAGGAGAACTTTTCTTTTGCACCACCCTTGTGAAACTGAATCAAAGGCCAAGTGATATGAGAGAATCCCAACACAACCTCTAATAAAAATTGGCAAGACCCAAAAATATGCGAAGCTATGTTAAAGTGGTCAAGGATGAACAATATCAAATGACATGGATCCTAGATGGATCCACATTCACACCTTTCTCATCTATGATTTAACCTAGATATTAGACTTGGCTCATGCCAAAGGTGCATTTCTCCAAGTTGGCACATAGTTTTTGTTGTCGCGGGCTTTGAAGGACATGTTGAATTTGTTGCAAGTTCTCTTCATAACACTTGTTGAAGATGAGGATATCGTCCATATATACAACCACGAACGAGTTGATGAAGGGCCACAAGATGTCATGCATCAACCTCATAAAAGATGCAGGGGAATTTGTCAACCTGAAAGGCATGACCAACCATTTGAAAAGGCCCTGTTAGCCCTACTACATAACTATGGTAGTTGAAGGCCAAAGATAAGTTTGGCCGTAGTGGTTATACTCAAAAGAAGTTCATAGTGGTCATCCTCCTCCTTCTCCTTTACTCCACTTATTCTCTTTCACCTCTGCTGCTTTTATTTTTCCTCTAAAACCCAACATAGACCCCTTTCTCCTTAAGCCCCCAACGCAAAGGCTAAACCCCATAAAACCACACCCATACGACTTCATGCCTCCATAAACTGACCGCTGTAACCTCAGCTATTGATCTCTGCCTTCCGATCCAACAGCTCCCAGTCGTGTCCGATGGAAAATTTGCATGATTGTTTCCTCGCCGTCCAATCATCTCCACCACGATCGGACAGCATTCCCTCTACCCGCGTCCATGAAGTGATGGGACGTTAACGCGCGATGGAGGGTGGTTTTCCTCTCTCCCCGCCGCCACACGTCGCGCATTGAATGGGATTACACGCCGTCACCCTTTTACCGCCCAACGCCCAACGACAATGCGATCAAAATGCTTACCACGTTAACCTCCGTCCCCCCCCTGATAATCATCGTGTGCCTTCTCCGACGACCATCGTTGGATTTGCCCGCCTAAGATCCAACGGATCACGATCATTTTGCTCCTACTTCTTCTGGTGCCCTTTGCCAAGCCATCTCTACCGTCTATTCTCCTGATCTTTTTCCTTCGACCAACCCATTTATTTGTCAGGCAGTCCATGCCTCTTGACCGCTCCGTGTACCCGAAGGACGAAGGTGACTGGCTGGCCTACCAGTATCAATTGCAGCCGCCAACAACCACATTTAAGAGATAGTTTCGCCGAGGAGGAAAAGGACAAAGCACGAGCGTATAACTGCATTTAGCAGTTATAGAGCTTCATCTTATACGACACTCTAGCCAGCTGAGAGGACAATAAAGCATCCAAGGAGATCAAATCCACTCACTGAGACAAGTAAACACACTTAGAGACTCCATCAGGCAGTTAATGTGGTTGGTGGTCAATTATGACCCCTCCATACCTAGAATGACCAAGTGCTTTTGTAATGAAACTCTATATAAACCTAAAAACAAGATGTAATCAGGGTTGATGGTTGATTTTTTGATGTAAGGTTCAACTTCTGGAGACTGTAACTATTTTGATACTTGTAGCGTCTCATCTTCATTTTCAACTAATGCAAGATTATTTTGTTGTTAATTGCTCACTTTTCACTCTTCTTCCTTTCCAAGCTGTGCCTGATATGATGTATGCTTGAACTCTTGATGTTTAGCATTAGAGTAGCTGTCATCCTACCTCTGTGTTAAAATCTTGCATGTATCATTGAATAAGTTATTCAGGTTTCTCTTCATCTGGTGCCAGAGAGCTGTCATCCTCTCTGTGCATTAGCAAATTAGATTTGCAGACTTCTTTACTGGTTGCAGCCGACCATCACATGGTCTTGTGCATCTTGCTGGTGTGGCCAGTATTCTCCATATTCACCCAATCCTTAAACTGTGAGTAATTGGTGGTCTAAAGCCTTGTAGTCTAGGGGTGTTCACGCATGTATGGAGTTAAGCAAAGTAGAAGTCGTTATCTGGATTGAACAAGCGTCATTCCTTCCATTCATCCATTTGCAACAATAAGTTGAATTTCTATGTTCCCAGGCATCTCCGAGCTACAACCTAGGAGAGTTTCTTGGGGTGATAACATAATTGGCGCCAATGCCGGGGAGAGGAGATTGAAACTCAGCTTCCTTGGGAGAATGACACAGCTCCAGCTTTGATGATAGACGAAGTTTGGACACATTTCTGGTTGTAATCATCTATCTGGCGACTCTATTGGAGGACCAACCTAGTGACGACTCCACATTGCAGTTATGGCTCAGTTTGTGAGGCACACTCAGAGAAATCCTCGGAAATCACTCGCTGACCCAGTTCCTGACCCTGAGAAGATTGTTAAGAAGAGAAAAACATCACAGAAAGGAGCATCAGGATCAGGTAAGCCTAAGAAATCTTATGTATCTCTGCAAGAGAAGATTATAGCTGAGAGTATACAGTTTGAAGATATAAAGCCTAGCACTGTTAGTGAAGAAATAGCTTCAGAGATTCATAAAGCTCCTTGTTCAATAAGTCCCCTTTTGGATTACAGTTCAAAGAAAACCTCCCATACAGTCCATCATCTTTCTTCATCTCTGTCATTCATTTCACAGCTCCCTACCTTCCAAACGACCAGTACTTTTCCACCCATCCTAGCCATGGCAGGCCAACAAGCACCCACCAAGATGGAAAGGATCATAACTACTAGGTATGGACCATTGGTCTCGCCTGTTCTTTTGAATGCCATGCCTGTAGGGGAGCATCAGAAATACATGCCCAAGTTCACTGGTACAGAGGGAGTGTTAGCTGAAGAACACCTTGAGTCTTTTTATAGTTATGCTGATAACCTAGATATTAGTGAGGATGATGTCTGGATGAGAGTATTTGTCCAAAGCCTTGATGGAGAGGCTATAAAATGGTTCAGAGAACTAGCCCATAGGTCTATAACAGATATTGAAGCATTAGATGATGTGTTTTTGAAGCATTGGGGACATAAAAAAGACATGCTGTATTACCATACTGAGTTTGGAAATCTCAAGAGGGAAAATGGGGAATCATTGCCTGAGTTCAATAAAAGATTAAATCGTATGTATAGTAAGATACTAGCCGAAGTAAAGCATACCCCCACCTCTGCCAAACTCACTTATGCCAATGCTTTTGACTCTGATTTTTGCCTACTATTGAGAGAAAGAAGATGTGCCACTCTGGCTGAGATGCAGGATGCAACATTGGAGGTGGAATCTAATATCATGGCTACATAAAAGCTTAAGGGACATGCCGATTGAAGGAGGCAAAGAGGTGAAGCTTCCACCTCTTCTTCATCTTCAGAGCCCAAATTATATAGAATGACTAAAATGATAGAGTCATTGGCTGCTGAAATATCCAAACTAAAAGTTGAGCAGAGCTCTGTCAAGGCAAGGCTTCCAAACACATTTGCTCCAAGAAATCCAAATCCATTCAGAAGAGCAAATGAACAATTGCAGATCATTTAGAGGGGTAAAGAAGCTGGTGAAGAGTAAAAGGTTAAGGCTCCTTGCCAAAACGTAGTCATGGAGGAGCAGTTTGAACAACATGATGAAATTCATTGCATGGAAGATAACGATAGTGATGCCTTTTTGACAATGGCTGCCTGTGAAGAATCATTGCTACAGGACCAAACCAGTCAAGAGTGGGACAGAGAGGATGTTCTGCAGACCGATGAGCGTCAAAGATATAATCTGAGGTCGAGACCAAGAAATGTCAAGGAGAATCCTGTCCATAGATCTATTGTCCCCACAGGGCATCAGAATATCAAACAGAAAAGGCCAGTAGCTGACCTAGTCATCCTCAAAGTGCCAGCTCAATAGGTAAGAGGACCTGACAAGTCCCCTTCCCCTTTCAGTTTTGAATCAGAAGTCCAGAAGTTAAAAATATTTGTACCCCTGATAGAGCTTGTAAAGAGTGAGGTATTTAGAAAGCCCATTCTTGATTCTCTTGAGCTGAAAGCCACCCAAGCCTCCACTGACTATGTCAATTTGCAATATGACAAACCTGCAGTTGTGCTTAGCCCAATCACTGAACCTGCTGATGATAATTCCCCATCATTCTATGTCTCCTTGACCATTCATGACAAAATCTTCCACAACTGTCTGCTAGACACAGGGGCCAGCCACAATATGATGCCCAACGTTGTCATGGAAGAGTTAGGCCTTGACATTACCAGACTTTATCATGATATATTCTCCTTTGATTCAAGAAAGGTGAAATGTCCAGGGTTGGTCAAAAACTTAGCTATTACCCTAACTCAGCTGCCCATGAAGAGCATGACGATGGACATTGTGGTAGCAGAGGCCCCCCTTAAATTTGGCATGCTACTGTCTAGAGGATTGAGGAAGAGAGTAGGTGGGACATTATAGAATGATTTATCTTATGCCACTGTCCTAGTTTTTGGAGGGGAAAGTAGTAGATTGTACGGAGAAGCACAACTAGCCTACATCATCAGTGATGAGAAGAATCCTTCTAATAATCCTATTTATGCTGTAGACACTGACTGTGGGGCATGCATTTTCCAAATTGAAGAATCTTAGGAGGCCTCAATGCAACTCAAGAAACCAATAGTTCAGGCCCTAGGAGAGCAAGGAAGTCAAGTTTGGGAGATGTTCTTTGATGGAACATGTTCGAGGGAGACTGTACGAGCAGGGGTGGTGCTGATATCTCCAAAACAAGAAAGCACACACTTGTCTTTTACGCTGGCTTTCCTAAGTCACCAACAATATAGCAGAGTATGAGGCTCTAATATTGGGTCTGAACGCAACTAAAGACAGAGGAATCAGAAACATAAAGGTGTTTGGAGATGCTGATCTTATCATTTAGCAAGTGAACAAATCATTTCAAGCAAAGCACCCAAGGCTAAAAGCATATAGAGATGAGGTATGGAGACTCAAAGACTTGTTTGATAATTTTTTTATCTCATATATCCCTAGAGTCAAAAATCAACTTGCTAATTCCCTTGCTGTGTCTACTAGTATGTTTATCCCTACCATGCCTCCTAGACTAGTTTATGAAGTCTAAGTAAAATATAGATCATCCTTGCCTGATAATGTCCAGCATTGGAAAGTTTTTGAAGATGACGATGAGGTGAATAGGTTTCTACAAGTCATTGATGAATTCTCTGAAATGCAAATTGACCAAGAGAATGAAGCCTCAGAAGAAAATTTCCAACCCCTGCTTAGGAACAAAATTGGCAAAGATAAAATAGTTCAACTGCCCAATAATCACATACCTAAGGGCCTTGTCCCCTTAGAAAAGCTATTTGACCAGAATGATGTGCCTTATAAAGCTGCCCAAAAAGAGGATCAATCTGCAGTCTATAAGCATAATATAGCGAGTTCAGATCATCCAAGATTCATAAATATGTCTACCCATCTATCTGCTGCCCAAAGTTCTAAGTACTGCAATTTAATGAAGCAATTTGCTGATGTTTTTGCCTGGGAGTATAGTGACATGAAAACATATGACAAAAAGATCATCCAGCACAAGATTCCTTTGGAGAAAGACACCATCCCTTTCAAGCAGAAGCTGAGGCCCATAAATCCCTCGCTCCTTCGTCTAATTGAAAAGGAAATCAAGAAGTTACTGGCTGCCAAAATCATAGTCCTGCTCAGATATTCAAAATGGGTAGCAAATTTGGTAGTGGTAAAAAAGAAAATTGGAGAAATCAGGCTCTGTGTTGATTTCAGAAACTTAAACAAATACTCAAAGAAAGGCAATTATCCTCTACCCAAGATGGAGCATTTGCTGCAAAAAGCCTTAGGGGCCAAAGTGATGTCTTTCCTGGATGGATTTTCAGGGTATAACCAGGTTGCTGTACATCCAGATGACCAAGAGAAGACTGCATTCACCACTCCTTGGGGCACCTTTATGTATTCCAAGATGACTTTTCGGCTGAAGAATGTTGGAGCCACTTTTTGAGAGAGCTATGGATATAGCATTTGTAGGGGAGAAGGATAAGTTTACCCTTATCTACTTAGATGATGTAACAATGTACTACAACAGCCATGAAGACCATTTGCGGCATTTAAAGAAGGTGTTTTTGAAGTGCAGAAGGTTTGGGATTTCAATCAATCCTAAAAACTAACAGTTTGCTTTAGAAGAAGGCAAGTTGTTAGGACATGTTGTTTTTGCTGCAGGTGTCAGAATTAACCCAAAAAGAGTAAGAGCAATACAGACCTTGTCTGTCCTGAGATCAAACAAGGATATCCAGTGCTTTCTGGGTAAAATAATTTTCGTAAGGAGGTTTAACCCGGATTTTGCAGAACTTGTAAAACACATTACCTCCATGTTGAAAAAGGGGTCATAAATCAAATGGACCGATGCAGCAAGAAGATCTTTTGAATCCATCAAGAAAGCTATTATGGAAGCTCGTACTTTTATCAGCCCAGATTACAACAAAGAGTTCCATATATTTTCGTTTGCCTCTAACGACACCCTTGCAGCAGTTTTATTGCAAGTAGATGAGGAAGGTTTAGAGTATCCAGTGGCATTGTTTAGCAAAACCTTAATGGATGTTGAGCTTAGGTATGATATCATTGAAAAGCAGGCATATGCTCTTTTCAAGTCTCTGAAAGCTCTCATAATTTACATTCTGCCTTCCAGGGTAATTGCCTATGTGACCTCTGCTTCAATAATGGATGTCTTATCACAGTGAAACGTTGATGGAAGAAGGGCTAAATTGATTGCAAAGCTTATTGAATTTAACATAGAATTGAAACCCACCAAGCTGGTCAGAGGTCAGGGCCTTGCTAGATTAATGGCTGAAGAAAATTGCAGGATGATGGACATGTATTTGATAAGCATAAATTGAGAGAATAGTCACGCAGAGGGAGAAATAGTTGAACCAGGGAAAAATCAGTCATTAGCAGCAAATCTAGCTTCTTGTGAATGGTATTCTACAATGGCTCAATTCTTGCTGAAGCTAGAAGTTCCTCTAAGCCTTAGTTGAAGCCAAGCCAGAACTATCAAGGTCAGGGCAGCCAAATATTGCATTCATGAAGATCTGCTCTATTGGAGGGACCCCTCTGGAATTCTATTGAGGTGTCTGAACAAGGAACAATTCATGGAGGTCATGCAACAATTTTGTTCCAACATATGTGGAGGACATCATTATTGGAAAACTACAACTCATAAGATCCTCAGAGCTAGGTACTATTGGCCCATCTTATTCTCTGATGTTTTTTCTTTTGTTAAATCTTGTGATAGGTGCCAAATATTTGAAGGGAAACAACAATTGAAATCCCTACCCTTAAAACCCATACATACTAGTGGCCATTTTCAGCAGTGGGGCTAGATTTCATTGGAGAAATCAATCTACATTCCAGTGGCCAACACAGATGGATCTTGGTAGCCACTGATTACTTCAGTAAATGGATTGAGGCCATCCCTACCAGAAAGGCTGATCATCATGCGGTCATGAGATTCTTGACAGAGAATATCTTCACCAGATTTGGTTGTCCATATAAATTAGTCACAGACAATGCAGCAGCCTTCAGGACAAAAGAGTTGGTTGACATGTGTGACTCGATGGGCATTATATTAGTTCATTCCACCTCATATTACCCTCAAGGCAATGGTTTAGCAGAATCCTCCAACAAGAGCCTAATAAGGATAATTAAAAAGTTGTTGGGAGACAATAAAAAGGACTGAGATTCTAAACTCAAGTATGCACTGTGGGCTGACAAAGTGACCACCAAGAAATCCACAAGGAATTCTCCATTCAAGCGGGTATAGGGCACTGAGGCTGTATTCCCAATTCAGTTAACCCTTCCTATGGCAAAGTTTTTACAAGAAGAAGAAAATGAGGAAGAGGACATGGCAAAAATGATCATTGATTTAGTAGAGGTACATCAAATCAGAGAACAAATGGTTGAGAAGTTTGCAGCAAATCAAAAGAGAATCAAGGAGGCCTTTGATACAAAGTCAAAAGCAAACAATTTTCAGGTGGGAGACCTGGTTCTTAAGTGGGATGCACTGAAAGAAAAGAAAGGCAACCACGGGAAGTTTGATGCCCTATGGACCGAACCTTTTGTCATCACTCCGATCTAGGGGAACAATACTTTCATGTTGCAAAGTATCGAAGGAGAGATAGGTTTTGATGGCCTAGTTAATGGGCAATTTTTAAAAATCATATTGTTTAAGGTTTTCAAGCCTTAAAGTTGTAAAGATGTTGTTTTATTAGTTTAGGTGTAAGCTTAATTAGACTCCATGCCCAATGGAGCACTAGGTAATTTCGCTTATCTGGTTTTGACAGGAAAGGCATTGGTTTATAGTTCTTGAGACCTCACAGGGAGGATCTCATCCCAGAAGGAGCTAATGTTAGCCCTGCTACATAAATATGGTTTTTGAAGGCCAAAGATAAGTTTGGCCGTAGTGGTTATACTCAAAAGAAGTTCATAGCGGTCATCTTCCTCCTTCTCCTTTACTCCACTTATTCTCTTTCACCTTGCTTCTTCTGTTTTTCCTCTAAAACCCAACATAGACCCCTTTTTCCGTAAGCCCCCAGCGCAAAGGCTAAACCCCATAAAACCACGCCCATACGACTCCGCGCCTCCATAAACTCACCGTCGTAACCTCAGTCGTTGATCTCCGCCTCCCGATCCAACGGCTCCCCATCGTGTCCAATGGAAAATTTGCACGATTGTTTCCCCGCTGTCTGATCATCTCTGCCACGATCGGATGCAATTCGCTCTCCCCGTGTCCATGAAGTGAGGGGACGTTAACGCGCAATGGAGGGTGGTTTTCCTCTCTTTCCGCCGCCACACGTTGCGCGCTGAATGGGATTGCACGCCCTCACCCTTTTACCGCCCAACATCCAATGGCGGTGCGATCAAAATCGCTTACTACGTTAACCTCTGTCCCTGCCAGATAACCACTGCGTGCCTTCTCCGTCCGACCACCGTTGGATCTGCTTGCCTGAGATCCAACGACTCACAATCATTCCGCTTCCGCTTCTTC
>APFE030296096.1:0-13088 GCA_000404065.3 Pinus taeda
AAGAAGCCAAGTACACATCCCCACCTTCATCTGAGGTGGTTTTCACCTCTGCAAAAGGAGCATCATCAGATCCCTTTCCTTTATCAGGAGCTTTAGATTTACACTCCCTTCTGAAGTGCCTTTCCTTTCCGCATTTCCAGCACACCATCTTTGTAGGTTTTCCTGGAGATTTAGATCTCCCTCTAGATTTA
This sequence comes from Pinus taeda, assembly GCA_000404065.3. NCBI lineage: Eukaryota > Viridiplantae > Streptophyta > Pinopsida > Pinales > Pinaceae > Pinus > Pinus taeda. Next base: position 192 of record APFE030296096.1, read on the forward strand.
GATCTCCCACTCGATGACTTATTTTTGTTTCTATTCTGGGACCGTCCTCATATAGACAAGGCATCACCATTCTGGTTGTCCATATTTTTCCGTCTCATCTGCTACGTCAGCAAGGCTGAGACTATTTCATCAAACTGCAAAGCAGTTGCATTGCTACCTATTGCAATAACCAGACTATCCCACGAATCTGTTAGAGAACACAACAAACTGATGCACTTATCTTCATCTGAAATTTTAATATCAATAGATGATAACTGACTTACCACAATATTAAACGCATTCGGATGCTCTGTCACCTAGTCTCCATCTTTCATCCTCAAGTTATACAGCTTTTTCCGCAGGAATAGTATATTCACCAGAGACTTCAATTGGTACAAAATCCCTAACTTGTCCCCTAGAGCCTTCACCGTAGCTTCCCCTGATACATTCAACAATACTGAATCTGAGACACACAATCGTATTGTGCTCTTTGCATTCCGATCCAAATTCTTCCATTCTTCATCAGTCACTCCCGTTGGTTTAGTGCTCGGATCTACCGTGATCCACTGATTTTTATCCACCAACAGATCCCCCATCTTGAGTTTCCACAACTCAAAACTCTGACCATTGAACTTCTCAATCTCTATCTTTTCGCTGCTCGCCATTTTCTTTCATCACCAGAATCGATCTTGCAGATCTCCCACTGAATAGGGTCTACCACAGGCCCAAGCGAAACCCCTTAGCAATAAAGGCGGCCCCTTGAAGGAAAAACAGCTCTGATACCAAATGTAGGTTTTAACCCTGTACAGAAATTACCTGCATATGAATTCTAAAACAAAGAAAATAAACAATGCGAGAGCATAGCACATAAAACACATATGCACAGAGATTTTCCCCTGGATCCCAAAACCGAAACTACCAGCTTGATTTTTCATTATATTCCTTTCAATGTTACAATACATATTTATACATGCCGAAGCATCCAATACCATGGACCGAAAACCATTGCGTCCAAAACCATGGACCGAAAACCATAGGTAGGTTTGCCCAACCTAATATAGGGTCCAAATTTTTTTTCTTGGGACGCTGCCCCAGACCCCGTAGGGGGGGCTACTCGCCCCCCTCAAACCCCCAGGATAGGGGGGCTGCCACTGCCCCTATGACCCCCCGGTGCGCAATCGGTGCAACGAAGGGGGACTCTGCCCCCCCTCTAACCCCCTAGCGCACTACGTAGGTTAGTCGTGGAAAGAATATAACACAACCCAACACCGTGCACACCCTCACCCAACCACCAGGCGCTCCTACCTGCACCTTTACCCACAACCGCACTTCACCGTGCACACCTGCCCAAGAATGGGTGCATATTAGAACTGCGCCTTTCCCCTTAGACTTTCTCACTTAGACTTGTGCACTTATACTGCGCCTCTACCTTGTGTAGTGAAGATGTATGAGCGTTGAGTTGTTTGTGGAATGAGCTCCACGCTCATCCAACTTATATCCACCGTAAGGGGAGGTCGTGGCTTGCCCAGCCGACCTCTCCCACGCCCTTGCTCCATCGCAAAAGCCCCTACATCACAAGTCGGCCTCCATGCATGTTTTCACATGCTCCACACCATATAAACACAGCTCGCTTCCTTCCACATATGCGCATAAGTATTATTGCATACTACAGGAAGTTCGCACTTCCCGTAACCGCAATCCGTTCAGCTCATCCGTCGCTTGTTCAAGCCTCACTCGTGTGCACGCCCATTCACCCACGCACCCAGGAACTGTAGGTCGTTACATCCTCCTCCACCTGAAATCATTGTCGTCCTCGACAAAATACCATCCTGGTAATCATCCACCAAGATCAACAACAATGTCTGTCTCATCCTTGGTCCATGATGTCAACTCCTCCACATATTACAAACATCCATGCAGCATATGTAGAACTACCATCTCCACCATGTGTCATCCTCATCCTGTGAACTGTCCTCCTCGTCTTCCTGATGCCAACATCTCTCCATGCACTTTCGCACCCCATGTCTTAACTAGTTGGGTAGCTAATCCAACTGTCACGCTCAAGCCATGAGAGTGAACATCCTTATGCCTTCACTAGTCTATCTTGGATTCTGCCACATCTCGAACTCACCAAGAATCTCACCACCATGCTCAGGTCCATGGAAACTCCATCCCATCTGCAACATGTCATGATGCTTGATGCCAAGCCATCCCTGCACCATCTGTCATACCTTCTCAACCTGTTTTAAAGGACTCACTGCCATGAGCAGCTAACAATGAGCCCCATCTTCTTGTCCATATAAGAAGATGTGGAGGGAGTAGAGACTGAAGGCTCACCCTTACTAATCATCTCAATCCACCTGTCAGGTTCCTCAATCCCCATCCTTTGTAGATAAGTGACCTGGTCGTCCTCTCGGACATTCAGCCTCACATATGCCTCATCATCATCATCATCATCCTCGACCGCTTCTAGCCTTCTTGACAAATCCAAGATACTATCTGAAAGAGTCCTGATGACCAATGACTACTCGGTAAGATTTGTCTCAACCATGGACAACTGCTTACTCATGTCTTCCATCCGCTTCTCGTCCTCCATTTGTATCACTGCCAACTTACAATCAGGCCTTGTCACTCCAATGGTAGGCACACCAATGGGTACATCTTCCCTTCCATCGTAAATGTACAGCTTCTTCAAATGTGGAACAATCATAGCATCAAATTGTTTCATGAACTCCATTCCCAACACAGCTTCATAGTCATCTATCTGCACTATAGTGAAGTCAACCTTCCCTTTCCACTCACCAACTGTTATGTCCACCTTTTCAGCTACACCAAGAACTTCAGCTGGAGGAGAATTCACTGTCTTCATTTGTGCCTTCACCGGTACAAATTTCAACCCAATCCTTCTCGCAGTGTCTTCTCCCATCAAGTTGTTAGAGGCCCCACTATCCACCATAGTGAGTACATCAGCATCTCCAACCTTCATCCGAACATACTCCAACTTATTCCTCTCAGGATCCTTCCGAGAGATCACCTCTGTAGCAGCACCAGCACCAAGTATCTGCATCATCCCCATAGAAGCTTCTTCATTCTTCGCATTAGATTGTGCAATCACAGCCACTTTCGATCTAGAAGGGCAATTCTTCACCGTATGTGGTCCCACACATATCCAACACTTCAAGGCTTTCTTCGTCTTCGATTATCATCCGATTTCGAAGCATCCTCTTTCTTCTTCTCTTCCAGGTTGTCAGACTTCTTCTTCCTATCATCAGAAGTCTCATCATAATGCTCCACCAACCTGTCCACAGCAGCAAAAGCTTCTTCAAGTGTTATAATCCTCTATCTCTTCACTTCATTACGTGCTCAAGGCTTCAACCCAATAATGAAATTGAACACCTTGTCCCTCTCTGCCATGTCAGGAATTTCTAGGACCGCACTTGCAAACTCCCGCTGATATGTCTAAAGGTTCCCTGTCTGCTTTATGAATTTTATCTTCATCCTTGCTTCCCACATTTCATCTTGAGGATTGAAATGGGCCTGCAAAGCTCCCTTCATTTCATCCCACGAAGTAATGTCACCAGCACTACCATTGGCAATCTGATCCATCCGGCTTCGCCACCACATCTTAGCATCCTTTGTCAAGAACTGAGCAGCTACCTTGACCTTCGTCTCATCATCAAATAGACCCAATCTTTCCAAGTATTGCTCCATGTCCCATAGAAAGTTTCCAAGAGCTTTGCACTCCTTGTACCATCAAAAGATTATGGTTCCTTGACTTTCACATGAGGCACTCCTCCACCTGAGTTATGCCTCATGGCCTCCTTCAACACCGCGATCTCATCTCTGGCTTCGTCAAGAGATTTCTTCAAGTCCACGATCTCTGCAAGACCCTGGTCCCTTGCTTCTTCAACCTCCTTGACCCTTACTTCAAGTTGTGTACACATAAGATCAATGTACTCGCACTACAACAAAACAGGCAATTTGCGCCAGATTTAGCACCAGATTTTAGTGCATTTTTTTCTCAATTGAGATGAGCAGCCTGGCGCTAAATCTGGCTCTATTGTACAATTTTTAAAGCGTCATTTTTTGCACCAAATTTTGTATCTTTTTTACGCCAAATTTTCCATCATTTTTTGCATCATATTTTGCACCAAGATTTTCATTTGGTTTTACAACAGGTTTTGCTTCTAGTTTTGTGCCATTTTTTGCATCTACTTTTGCATCATTTTTTGCTTCCTCTTTTGTGGCATTCTTTGCTTCTAGTTTTGTGTCATAATTTGCATCGATTTTTACACCATCTTTGGCATTTGATTTAGTGCCTTTTTTTACATCCAGTTTGTGCCAATTTTTGCATCTGGCCTTATGCCATTTTTTGCTTCTAATTTTGTACTTATTTTTACATCTAATTTTGTGCCAATTTTTCTCCCTTTTTTTACACCATTTTTTACATCCAATTTTGCACCATATGTTGAATCTGATTTAGTGTCAAATTTTTCATGCATTTTTGCACCATTTTTTGCATCCACTTTTACATTTTATTTATATCCCTTTTTTGCATCCTATTTTGCACCATATTTTTCATTTAATTTTGCATCATTTGTTTCATCCAATTTAGCATCATTTTGAACACCATTTCTTGCATCCAATTTTGCATCCTTTTGAGCATCTAAATTTGCATCCTATGTTGAACCATATGTTGCATCCACCTTTGCATCTCATTTTGTGTTTATTGTTACGTTCAATTTTGAGCCATTTTTTTCATCTAATTTTGCAATTGTTTTTTCACCAAGTTTTGAATGATTTGTTGCACCTCATTTTACATCCAATGTTGCATCCCAATTTGCATCCAAATTTGAGCCATTTTTATGCCCATTTTTGCACCATGTTTTCTTCTTTTGTGTCCAATTTTGCACCATTTTTTATGTCCAAATTTGCATCCTTTTTGATATCTAATTTTTCATCCTTTTTGGCTTCCAAATTTGCATCCTTTTTTCTACCACATTTTGTGTCCACATTTGCATCTCATTTTGCACCTAGATTTTAGTTTGAATTTTCATCTAGTTATGCATCATTTTTGACATCCTTGGTTTCACCGTTTTTTAGTCCCATTTTGCATCTTGTTTTGTGTCTTTTCTTACATCCTTTTTTCATCCTAAATTTACACAATTATTTGAATCCTCATTTTGGTGTCCATTTTTGCATCCTTGTTTGTGCCCAATTTGGTATCCTTTCATATGCCCTATTTTGTTCCCTTCTTTGTGTCTAGTGTTGCACCATTTTTTTTATTTATTTTATGACCCCTTCTATGGGTTCATTTTACTAAGTTCATTTACATAGTGATGTATATTAAAGTTTTTAAATATCATTTTGTTGTAGGATTTAATGCACGGTTAGATGAAAATAAAACCCTCTCAGTTTATCCCAGAAACCTAGGACAAACCAATTAAGAGAAAGGTTGTTCTAAGGCTTAGGATTCTTAGTAGATCAAGATGTAGAGTATATATTAAGGAAAAGAGAATGAATACTTGTCAGTCCTCGCATGCAGGTCTTCTTGGAGTTTCTAGTATAGCTAGGAAGCACTCCTAGCTAGCTCCAAAGCTTGGTCCTACACATAAGAGAGAGAATAAAACAAGCTTCACAGCATAATATCTTGATAATCGAAACTATCATAAACATATAAATATTATTGAATAAATAAATCCAAACCAAAATTCCATACATCCATTAGTTAAATAGAAGAAGTAAAGAATGAATAGAAACATATGGATTGAAGAACAACTGATCTATATGAATAAATGAATTGGAGGAAAGTTACAACAATCAAATGTAGTTGCAACAACACCTCCCCCAAATCATAGCTCCAAAACTCTCCCTCTCAAGATAGATTTCAGCAACGTGACAATACAATAATTCCCATCATTTTTTCAATGGCCAAGCCTCCAATATATAGGAAAGTGAAGGCTATGAAGATTTCCCAAATTCTTCATTAGTTCAATTTTGGAAAAAAAAATTCGGTGAATAATGTTTCCTCATATAAAAATGGCCTTTTCCACTTTTTAGATGCTTTTGTGCTTAGGAAAAAGCTTCTCGATGCTTTATGGCTCTTTCCCGCTTTTGTTTGCTTTTATTTTTTAGGAAAAAGCTAAAGATGAGGATAAAGAGATCACATTCCACCATATGAGTTTCCGAAAGTGAACAAGAGTGTCAAATTCAAATTCTAGTTTGCTTATGTTTTAGTTTTTTTTTTAATATATATTTAGTTTTAGTATTTTTTTATTTTCTAAAAAAATATATTTAGTTTTTGGTATTTGTTTCTATAAGAAAAATTATATTTTGCTTTTATAAAAATGGATTTTAAACATTCCATTCATGCTAAATTTGTGATTTTATGATAAGAGTTTAAATTATATACATGTCTTCCTTGCTAAGTTATAGAATGTGCTTGGGTTTTCTTAATGTAATAAAATTAATTATGTTCTTCATGATATCTTGAACTGTTAATCTTGAACCAGGCTAATAAAACAACAAAGTTAAAATAGGTTTTCCTTTGTCCTTTGTCTTTGTAGATATTTGTCCCCATTAATCTTGATCTTAATAGATTAATTGTCTTATGGTGGCCTTGAGTAGTCACTTCCATTAGTTGCATGCTTTATAGTTTTCTGTTAGTGACTTTTTTTAGGCTTGATAATATGTTATTTAATTGATCAAAATGTGTTATTGTCCATATTATTGTTAAATATGTTGGCTTTTGAGCATGTTTTAGCAAAACGTTCCCAAAATGTTTATAGATTGTATTTTATAATGCAATGATTCATTGCTTGATGAAATTGTTTTGGATATATTTTTTTTAATGAGTCATTGATTGATGAAATTGTTATGGATATTTTTTTTAGTATATTAAATTGTCTGTGATAAAGTTAAAGGTAACCTCTTTTTTAGATTTTCATTGGTCAATTTCCCTTAAGGCCATCAAGTTCACCATTTGGTCCCACGTTAAGGAAATATAGGAGTCATGAAGTGGAATTGTCCAGGCACTTAAATCTCGAGACATGTTTTTTTTTAGTCACATATACTTCCTTTCTATGTAAATTCTCGATGAAAATAGTCTCATGGAACATGAGGGGCCTCAATAGTAAAGGAAAACAAGAATTCTAAAGAAAATGGTAACACAAAGCACCCATGCAATAATGTTGATAATAAGAAAGCAAAAAATATTAGTGAGGTTCTACCTCATATAATTAGAAAAATGGGGGGAGGAATTCCAAGTATTAGTGATTGAGTTAGAGATACCTTGGGTGGATGGTATTATTGAAATGATCAAGACATCAAGGTTACCAATATGTTTACCTCTTTTCACATTATGACAATACAATTTTAGTTAATTGACATCAAGGGCTACTACCATGTATCCAATGTCTATGACTCCAATATCGAAAATGGAAAACCTCTATTTCTCAATTCTATTTCTAGCACAAGTAATTTATACTCCCAATCTCCATGGATTATTGGGAGTGACTTCAATATTATCAAGTGTCTCGAGGAAAAGAAAGGATGAATTGTAATGTTTAACAAGGTATTTTGTAAGCTATACCATTAAAGCCATAAAGTAGTCTCCATTAAAGTTGTCAAGCAATGAGTCTCCAACCCACACATGTGGGTCAATGAGATGTAATACATGTGTGTGTGGTGACTAACTTAATACACCACTCTAATAACTCCACAAACTTATGTATTTCACTCTGTCACATAAATTGACAGTAATGTGACATAAGTAAACCAAGAGTAGACATGAAAGCCTTAGGCAACAAACATTCCCTAGATCCTCAATTAGGTGCTTAAATGATGAAGTGAAAATGCAAGGAGAAGAGAGGAATTCATTATTTAACCATCACAAACATGTGATCAAGTGTGACTAGGAGTGTATATATTCATATATTTTCCAAAGAGGGAGTGAATACATGAGTTACCATTCATTGGCCCTTATTTTTCTTTCTTTTTCATTTTCTTAAATGTAGGACTTAGGGAATAAGGTTTTCGTAAGTTTGGCGCAACTCGTAGATATAATATTTACATGAATTTTCACTTCAACCTTAGAGTTTAGACTTTGATAAATCAATATAGTGCATCTTTAATGATTTTGGCTTTCACTTTTTGATTTATTTCATCACGAATGACAAAAGGGGAAATATTTTTCCACAAATCTATGAATGCTTAATCATAAAGGTGTCATGTGATGAAAACAAATTAATGATGTTATTCTCTATGAAAATGATGGGTATTCTTGAGAAAATCTTATGCTTGTGGATGTATCCTCTCTGGTTGAGAGGGAGTGAGGGTAGACACCATATTATCCATGTGTCATGGACTATGGCCAGGACTAACAATCGTAAGCCTAGGAAAGACACTAGTAGGGAGAATGGTGGATTGGATAAACATCTGGGACCAATATTCTTTGAGAATTTGGACTTTGACTAGGAATAATCACCATAAGTCAAGTACATTAATCCAAGATAAGAATAGTCATGAGGATTGACATTTCCTGGTGTCAAATATTATGATAGTGGATTAAGAAATAATCATGTGAGGACATACCTAGTGAACATCCTAGTGGGGTAAGTGCCTAGAGAGGCAGTGGTGTCCAAATTTATGCGTCCCAACGTCATTCTCTGATCTAATGGAGAGATAAACTTGTTAGTCAAGGCCTTACTATTTTGACAATGTTGCCTATGATGATGTAAATCATCATTGATGCTTATCAATCCAGATCCCTTCTTATATGAATATTTCAACTTGAGAGTACTTTTTTGTCTCATTATGAGTACCTCCCTAGTTTAGAGGGAGGGTCATCATCTTCATTATCGCCATCATCACCACGATAAATGTCATCATTATTGTCATATTTCATTATCATCATAATCACCATTCATTTCATCATCATCATCATCATCATCATTATGGATATTTTTATCAATTGTTCATAATTTTAGGCATCATAAGAAATATCATCAACCTAAAAAATGTTAGGAGTGCTCAAAAAGGGTTGTTAGGACACATGATATATGCAAGAAAAGTAACAGCTTTAATTTTTAGAGATGATCGATGATCATCATCATTACTACCATTATCATCGTCATTATAATTGTCATCATCCCCATCATCATAACTAATATAATTTTTATCATAATTGTTGTCATCTTCATCATGAACATCATAATCATCATTCATGCTATTATTGTTCTTGATGATGACCAAGATGAAAATAATGATAATGATGATCAGATGATGATGACTTGGAAGATGACACCAAAGATAATTATTATGATTTTGACCATGAAAACATTTAAAAATTGGGAAGAATGGCCAAGGTCATTAGCATCATCATCATCATTGTCATTGTAACTCTCATCGTCTTTATCAGCATTGTCATTATCATAACAATCACAATTCATGTCATCGTCATCATCTTCATTATCAGCATCATTATGATTATTGACTTTGCCATCAGTTGTTCATAATTTTCAATGTCATAAGAAATATCATCAATGCAAAAAATATGATGTGTGTTGGAAAAGGGATGCAAAAGTGAACAAAAAAAATGGGGGTAAAAATAGACGTAAATTTAGATGAAGAGTGGACACAACATAAGTAGATGCAGAACAAGACAAAAAAATTGACACAAAAGTGGACGAAAAAATAGATGCAATAGTTGATGCAAACTTGAACACAAAATAGGATTCAAACATGGATGAAAAGGTGGAAGAAAACATGGGCACAATAGTAGGCATAAAAATTAGCATGAATTGTGGTGAAACAAATGTGGATACTACAATGAATGTAAAAAGAAAAAGAAAAAGACACAAACTTGAATGCAAAAAGGAGGAAAAATTGGATGAAAAAAGAGATGTAAACATGGACCAAACATGGGTGCAATAGTGAACACAAAATTAGTTGCAAAATTGGACGAATCAAAAGTGGATGTAAAAGTAGATTCGAAATGAGATGCAAAAAACATAAACAATATTTGATGCAAACTTGGACACAAAAGAGGAAACAAATGTGGATGCAATAGTGGAAGAAAATGTGGGTTGCAATGATAGGCATAAGATATGGCACAAATCATAGCACAAAAAAAGTGGATGAGAAAGTGGATGTAATAATAGAAAAAAAAGATGCAAACGTAGATGCAAGACAAGATGCTATAAGGGATATAAAAGTGGATGCAAACACGAGTGACACATGAGAAACAAAATTGGATGCAATGGAAGTACATGCAAAAGAAGATACAAAATGAGATGCAAAACCCAACACAAAAGTGGATGCAAAAATAGATGCAATGTTCTATTGAAAAGAGGATACGAAGATGGATGCAAAATTGGAAGAAAATGTGGGTACAATAGTAAGTACAAAACATGGCACAAATTGTGTCACAACAAAAGTGGATTTAATGATAGATACAAAAAAAGAAGTAAATGAAGATGAAAAATAGGATGCAAAAAGGGATGTAAAAGTGGGAGTAAACATGGGTGCAACAATGGATGTAAAATATGATGCAAAAGTTGATGCAACAAAATTCTATGCAAAAGTAGATGCAATACAAGACACAAAACTTGATGCAAATCTTGACACAAAAGTGGATATAAAAAAGGATTAAAAATAGATGTAAAAGTCGATGAAAACCTAGATGTATATGAGGATGCAATCGTGGATGCAAATTTAGAAACAAAAAAGGGTGCAAAGAGAGGTGTCAAACTAGGTGCAAATTATGGCACAAGAAAAATGGATGCAATAGTGGACACAATAACAAATGAAAAAGAGGATGTAAATATGGATGAAAAACAAGATGTAGAAGTCAATGCAACAAAAGTAGATGCAAAATTAGATGCAAAAACTAGACACAAACCTCGATGCAAAACTTTGAACAAAGGGGATGCAAAAAATATGCAAAAATGGATGCAAAAAATGATTTAAAAAATGATGCAAAAGAGGATGCAAGAAATGATGCAAAAGTTGATGCAAGTGTAGTGGCAAAAAGTGGATGCAATAGAGGATGCAAAAGATGGTGAAACAAAATTAGGTGTCAAAATTGATGCAAAACATGGTGCAAATGATGGCTCAAAACTTGGCATAAAACATGGTGTAAAACTTGGTGTAAAATCTAGTGCAAAACCTATTACAATACTTGATGCTAAACTTGATGTAAGACTTGGTGCAAAACTCGGTGAAAACTTTGCATCAAGTTTTGCACCATATTTGATAAATGGACACAAATAGCACCAAAAATGGGCTCTAGATGCAAAAAAGGAAGCAAAAAGGGATGCTAATCACAGTGTTTTGTTGTAGTGAGAGTAGCTCATAGGGTGTAAATCCAGTGGTGGTCTTCCATGCTGTATTATAGGCCCAGGTGGCCTCAACTAGTCTCTTTGGCCAATCCTTCCTATTGCTGCTCACTACCTTAGTTAAGATGTTCTCTAGTGTCCTGTTGGTCACCTCCACTTGCCCATTAGCTTGTGGATGATAAGGAGTGGAGGTGCTATGCTTGATTTTGTGATGGTTGAGTAATTCTTCAATCATGCTGGAGGTAAACGGGTTGCCTTGGTCAGTGACTAGCTCTCTAGGGTACCCAAATTTGTGGAATATGTTCTCCCTTAGGAACTCAGCCACCTTCTCTTCTTTTGTTTCCTTAATTGCCTTGTTTCAGCACACTTAGTCAAATAATTAGTGCACACAATGATGTGTTGTTTTTTCTTTGAAGGAGGCTTGATATGCGCAATGAAGTCCATGCCCCACTTGTCAAATGGCTTGAAAGTCACTTGAGGTTGGAGGGGAATTTCATCTCTTGGAGTAGTCTTTTCCATCCTCTGGGACTGATCACATTGATTAATATAATTTTTCACATACAGAAGAAGAGTAGGCCAATAATAGCCTGCTTGCGACATTTTGAATGTTGTCGTCTTTATTGCAAAGTGACCTCCACAAGGCCCATCATGACAGGTTAGAAGGATGTCAAAGACTTCCTCTTACCTTACACACCTTCTTAATTTGATCTAGGCCAAGTTTGAACAGATTGCCCCCAATCCAGGTGAAGGGAGCACTTTTTCTAACTATCTTGCTCTTTTCTTTGGAGGGTAAGATTGGTGGAAAATGTGTTGATACCAAATAGTTTGCTATATCAACAAACCATAGGGAGAGAACTGAAATAGCAAAAAAATTCTCATCTGGTAATTGGTCATCCACCATTCCTTCTTCACCTGCAGGAATATTCATCCTGGATAGAAAGTCAACAACAACATTTTCCTTACCAAGTTTATCAACAATAGTTAGATCAAACTACTGTAATAAAAGCAACCATCTTATAATCCCAGCATTCACATCTGGTTTGTTCGCTAAATATTCAATTGCGGCATGGTCATTATGCAAAAAAGATTGATAGCCTATAATGTAATGCCTAAATTTGTTTTAATGCATGCACAAAAACCAAGAGTTCCTTCTCAGTCACAGTATAATTCAACTCAGCCTTTGATAGGTTCTTACTGATAAAATAGATGGCATAAGGAAATTTCTCCTCTTCTTGACCTAGGGCTACTCCAATGGCTTTGTGTGAGGCATCAACATGAATATGAAAAGGGAGGGCCCAGTTTGGGCCTCTAAGGATTGGTACAGTGGTTAACTTACCCTTTAGAATGTCTAAGGCCTCTTGACAGCTCTTAGACCATATAAACTCAAAATCTTTGGCCAACAACCCAAACAAAGGAGAGGCCAACTTGCTAAAGTCCTTTATGAACCTTTGCTAGTATACAACTAACCCTAAGAAACTCTTGACATATCTCTACTTTTGTGGAGGTGGGACCCTTTTGGTGATTGTTATTATGTTTGAGTCCACCTGCAGTCATTGTTGAGATATTGAATGACCTAGCATAG
>APFE030296101.1:0-11218 GCA_000404065.3 Pinus taeda
TTCTAGCAGGATAATACCAAATAGGACTACACATTTGACTACTCAAAAAAGAACAATCTCATCATCCATATCCATATTGTATTCTCATTACAGTCACAACTTAGCACTCTGTCAAGAAATATTCTGGGCCTAATCTCTAATCTGTTAACTATAATCTCTCCACATGTTTTTTTTTTTTTTCTATCACTAATTTCTCCCATTTGTGTTAATGCACATGCAAATTTTTCTTTTCCACTCATGTTTTTTCTAGAGAAATAGTTCTGCACAACTACTCCCGCACAACTTTCTTCTCATAACTATTTCCATACCTATGAAGTACGTTAATAAATAATAATAATAAAACATGTAATAATAATAACAATGACAAGAACAAAATGCAAATGCACATGGGAACAATTGCAAAGAAAATTCATAACGTGCCAAAATCTCTTGAGCTTTCATTGTACTAGCCCCCACATTTCATATTGTCTACTAATAATAAAAAAAACCACTAGTTTTGTATACACATAAGAACGTCCGCGCAACATTTTCCAGCAGGATAATACCAAATAGAACTACACATTTGACTACTCAAGAAAGGAAAAACAACAACATTCTCGTCATCCATATCCATATTGTATTCTCATTACAAACACAACTTACCACTCAGTTAAGAAATATTCTGGGCCTAATCTTTAATTTGTTAACTATACTTTCTCCACATGTTTCTTTTTCTATCACTAAATTGTCCCATTTATGTTTATGCACATGCATGTGTTCTTTTTAGCTCATGCTTTTTTTGGAGAACTAGTTCTGCACAACTATTGCCGCACAACTTTCTTTGCATAACTATTTCCGTACCTACGAAGTACGTTAATAAATAATAATAATAAAACATATAGATAATATAATAATAATAATGAAAATAAAAAATGAAAATTCACATGGGAACGATTGCAAAGAAAAGTCATAACGTGCCAAAATCTCATAAGCTTGATTGTACTAGCCCCCGCATTTCATATTGTCTACTAATAATAAAATAACCATTGGTTTTGTATACACACAAGCACATCTGCACAACATTTTCCAACAGGATAATACCAAATAGAACTACGCATTTAATTGCTCAAGAAGGAAAAAAACAAAAACAATCTTATCATCCATATCCATATTGTATTCTCATTACAATCATAACTTACCACTCTGTCAAGAAATATTATGGGCCTAGTCTCTAATCTCTTAACTATACTTTCTCCACATGTTTTTTGTTTATCACTAATTTCTTCCACTAATTACATATAGATACAAGCTAATCATTTATGCAGCAACAATACCAACACCAATTATAGTAGGGAGGGATGCACCAAAACCAGCACCAAGACCACACCTTGCCAATCCTTATAGCCTTTTCTCTAATCTAGGACAACTGAATTGAATGATTAATATTGGTTTATTAAAATTAATATATACTTGAATTCATTGAATAGATATCGAAAATGGTATTATAGAATATCGATATTGGTCATTTAAAAGAAATATATACTTTAATTAACTGAATAGATATCGAAAAGGGTATTTTATAATATCCATAGATACAACCTTATCAATATCCTTGGAACTAGTTGTGATAACCTCATTGCATGTGGATTTACTGAATATATATTAATAGTAGTATTTGATTTTAATTATTTTTTGCATGTTAGGTGTGAATACTAGTTTATTTATCAGGAACGTAGACAAAAATTTCAGTAGTTCATACATTATCTACTATTGTTATGATAGTTACGAGCAGTATGTCATAAACACGAATATTAATTTTCCTAAAACATGCTACAATAAGCAACACTAAAATTGATAAATGAGATTTTATACTATATATGGTTTTGATCTTTGTGCGATTACTATTTACATTCAACTAGCATTTCCATAGGTGTTCAGACCAAAAATACACAGTGCATATCGATATCCTTGCAACTAGTTGTGATAATTTCATCACATGTGGATCTAATGAATGGATATTAATAGTAGTACTTTATTTTAATTAATTTTTGAATGCTAGGTGCAAATACCAAGTTTCTTTATCGAGAACGTAGAGAATTATTTCAGCAGTTTGTACCTTATGTGTTATTGTTACGATGGATACGAGATATAGTATGTCATAAACATGAATATTAATTTGGCTAAAACTTACTACAATACGAAACACTAAAATTGATAAATGAGATTTGATATTGTATATAGTTTTGATCTTTCTACAATCACTGTTTGTAGCCAACTAACAGTTCTATAGTTTCTTGGACATAAAATATAGAGTGAAAAGTACTTAATGCAAAAAAATACTCTATTGGCCCTTGTGTGAAGATTTTACTGTGTGGAGCAACAACAAAGTTCATATGTATATGAATGTGGAAGTTTATATTCCTTGTTATAGATACCATCCTTCCACACATAGTTGAAACACCATCCTCTTGTACATATTTGAAACCGTTATGTTTCCATTTCAAAGAAAGAAAATAGATTTCTAATGCAATTTTAATAACAATTATTTAATAACACTAAATCTAATGAATACCATATGCAGTAGAAGTTATGCCATGATGTTTTTATTCTCTTGAGATTACCGAATGACGTAGCTTCTATTCAAAAGCAGCGTGTTCAAAGGAGAAAGGTATGCTCATATTTCTTTGAATATGTCCAACAAATGACATTATTGAATATGGAAGTAGATATCTAGAAATGGTTGAGCATATTCGAAAACAAATGCATGTTCAACAACCCTTTAATTGTTCCCAAAGATTTGTCTAGTATTTATCCAAATAAAAAATATAATGACCATTGTGCAAACGAAGATATATGCCAATGTTTAGTGACATGATTTAGTGTCAATAAAACAATTAATTAAGGGTCTTTATTACTAGATTTAATGTAAAATGTTTTGGCATTTCTCGAGTTGATCAATTTTTCCTTGTGTTTGTACACAATATTCTTTCTTTGTCGTATTGAATAACTATACAATAATAAAAATGATCACAATGAACTCGTATTTATTTTATTTTTCAAATTCCTACTATTTAGTACATTTATATCGATAACATTAAAGAAATAATCATTACCAATGTAAGAAAGAAAATAATTTTCGAATTTCGAAATCTATTTAACCATCTACCACTAAAAAGTGCTTTGAAATTTTTATTTTTTATTTATTGAAAGTGTTAAATGTGTCAATAAATTAGATATGAATCTAGTAATAGATATGGAAGAATGGTGGTGAGGACTATTGGCCTTGAACTATTGACCATGTTTAATGGCTTTAGTAAATGAAAACTCTCGTCAGAAGGCGACAAATTCCCTGGAAAGATTGTAGAAATTCTGTCATGATTTGTTTCAAAATCCTACACAAATTAACTTTCCGTGCATATTTGTGGCCTCACTAGGCATTAGCTTTGTTAGTATCAAAATAAAAGAAATCATCAATGATTTACCAGTGGGAACCATCTCGGTAACTAAATCAACTTGTTTTAGAAATAGCGAAATGTTGTAAAATCTAACTAGGTTCGGTCTTCATAATGACATGTAATTATGATCTTTGTAAATAATGAAAAGAAGAGAATAAAATTATTTTTATTATGCCTTGCTTCATGGGTTTCATAAGGAAGAGGTTTATTTTAGATGGCTCCATTGAGAGCCTTCATATTTGTCAAAGAGTCAATGTTATATATAAAAATATAACAAATGTAACCTAGCAAAAATCCCTCCAATGACAAGCATACCATCCTCTTCCTAATGTCAACATGCAAGATGAAATAATGGCTCATGTAGGCTCACTCAAAAATATGCACCTATTCTAAGTATCATGTTCGCTTATTAATATCCACCAACAAGTAATTTCACCTATAGGTTTGAAACAAGCAAGAGACAAGTGGGATCATCCTTATCCATGCAAACCAAAGTGGCCAATTCGTTCCACTATGCTCATCAGTAATTTGGCCAGAATTCCAATTAAATACATTTATGTTATAATTAACTCAACTGTGGAGATATTTGGGGATTATTTTTATATTTCTAAATCATGTATAAATACCCATGGTTGGGTTGAGTTGGGGGATTTTAATCTAAGAGAAAAGAGGTAGAGTAATACTAGAGCTGACAGCTTGTTTGTATAAAAGGAGTTAATATTCATTTGCACTATTGTATTGAGATCGAATCCATTTGTGTAGACAAGGAATAAATTTAGAGAAAACAAAGGACCTACACTATTGTAATTATATGATGTTTTATGTAATTGATTCATTTTTATAATAATATTTATTTCTATAATCAGATTTATAACATTATTTCTTACTCTATTATTAAAAATAAACTATTCATTTTTCAAATTCGTTTCTAGAGTATGAGTATGTATGTGGCTTTTCAACACTATTGTTGACTATTTACTGAAATGCTCATTTAGAATCTGGTCAAGCTATCTTACAAGGTTAATAAAAAATGAGATTTCAAACTAGAACTTGTATAAGGGCATAGCTTTATCTCCTTGAGCTTCTAGCTATCTAATCATTTAATCTTATACCTTCTTTCAACATGTCATGTATTTGAACTATTTCAGTATTTTGACATGTATCTTTTTTTTCTTATGCATATGTTTTATTAGGAATTGGAGATGTTTGCATTTGGATGGTTGTTAACTATTTAATGGGCATTTATTTGTATACATTTGCATGAAAAAGGATTAGATCTTGGAACTACTTCCCTAATCTATTTCGTTTATCTTATTCCATTTTCAACATACTTATATTTCTTTTCTTGTCCTTTTAGCTTGTTCTTGATTGAGAGAAGGACTAATCCTTCCTTTAATCAAGATAGGTCTAGCATTAGATGCATCTTATATTATATTTTGTATGTAGTTCTACTTTATGCATCCTAGAAGTCCTCTCATATAGGGGCAATCTTAGAGTGGTTTGGTTGGGCCATAAAGTCAACTTAAGGATAACTTTCTTGCCTGATCAACAAGAAGAGTCAATCTCATGTCTCTTCTCTATTGGTAGGTGAAAATCATACTTTAAGATAGTAGAGATATAAAGAGGGTAACTCAACCCAATTGACCCAGCTGGAACCACCATTTCAACAGAAAAGGAGTTGTTTTAAGTTCCCAGCCAAGTGGTCTCACTTAAAATGTTAAAAGGTAATTTTTGTCAATCAACACTACCCATAAGCCAATTTGTTCTTGCAGACTCATACCCTTACCTTGAGGGTGGTCCTATTGCAAAAAAACTACTAACAATAATGAACCTATGATTTAGTAGAACAAACTCCATTTTCAAAGAATTGATATTTAATTTCAAAACATAATGTTATGATTCCTACTTATTTTCTTGTATGATGAATTTTAATGATGTTTATGTTTTTTTGTTTTCTTTTTTTTATTGACTATTTTATCTATACGTGCAAACATTTAAATTAAATGGCTTGTAAATACCTATAGGCATCAATTCAAAATAAGTATGAAAATGCTTATCTCATTATACATCACACCTTGCCCAAATAAATAAATAAAAATCATAAAATTTAATAGATCGAGGGTTAAGATGGACCTACGCTAGCTATTATGATATATATATATATATATAATAGTAATTTAATATATAATATATATATATAATATATATTATAATAATAATATATTATATAAGCTATTGGAAAAACCCATGGTTGTCGAAAACTTGGAACTAAAAATCACAAACTGTAAATTGATTCTATAACTTAGATTTAACTTAAACTATTATATACAAAAATTACAAGCATTAGTTTTTTATAATTTTTTTTTTAAATAATTTGATTGCATTTGACCCATTAAAAATGTTACATAACATAAATAAATAGAACATTAAAAACATGTCTATCAGCTTTATATATAATAGTAATATATATATATAATTAAAAAACATAAAAAAATAAAGTAAAAAACAAATATTCTTAACCATGGAGATTCTACGATGGGCCTATACCATGATTTATCAATACAACATGTTCAATATGACATGTCTTAATATGTCATTTTAATTTGAGATAAATTAATTAAAATAACATAATTGTCTTGGAGATAAATCTTATCTCCATAAATACTATTATAAATATTCCAACATATTCTAAGGAGATTAAGTCTTTATCATCTACTTAATATTGTTAATAACCCATTTTAAAATAAACACACCTATTAAATAATTACAAAGTGATATCAAATTTAGAAAAAAAAAAATCATATCTAAATATATTCTATTTCAACACTTAATAGGAAAATAATTATTACAAAGGGAAAAAAAACATATTTATATAACTTATCTTAAACACTTTGCAAAAAGTAATAGGAAAGCATATATTTAAATTGATAGAATATGGGCACACCAGAGTGGGGCACTGAAATCAAGGATGAGGCAAACAAGAGGCATGATCCTCCACTATTCCTACCATTATTAATGTATTTTGACAACACAAAAGTACATGGCAGTGTATTTTTGATGGTATCGATCATCAAAATGAAAAATATATTTGGAATTGCAATCATGCATTTGGAAATCACATTGGGTTGTGTTGTAATCGCATCCTTGATGTGAGGGGCTGAACTGTATATTTGTAAATATAATTAAAAAAAATGAAAAAACAAAGGCGGCTAATCATTTGTCTCCATGGTGAAAAGCCATATCAATTGGCTGCCACTTATTGTATTTTTATTATAATATTTTTAAAGCTTTTTTATTTTTAATACGATGTGACAGAGTAATGATTATTTTTATTTATTTTTTATAATGTATTTTAGTTTTTTATTTTTTATACAGTGTGATAGAGTAGCATGTTATTTTTTATTTATTTTTTATTTAGTTTGTTAGTGATTCACTATTATCCAATAAAATTATATTTAAATTAAAAATTAAAAATTTTTTAATAAAGAAAATGTTTATAAATTGTAAATCTAAGATTTATGTCATACTATATAATTTGTAGACTGTAATAAATAAACGAATAATTATTTTATATTAGTGATGGTGATAATAATTAACAAATTTAAACACTTGTTTTTCAACTGTAAACGTCCTCAATATCCATGTTATATTATTCACATTTAAAAAAAGAGTTGATTTATATTGACATAACTTAAATAAGATATTTCGATTTGGATCCAATGAAAGACGACCCTCTAGTTTTGTAATTTTTAATTAGGTGAAAGATCAATGAGTTTTTTATTAAGAATATTTTCTTTGGTTATATATTAGTTTTAAAGATTATATTTTTACTATTTAAAGATTTTGATTATGTTTCTCATAACCAAAATTATATAACAAGAATCTCTTATGTTGCTGGCAGATAAAGTGCAAGGAAAGTTGATAGGGGAGGAGCTATGAAGTAAGGTTTGTGAAAACCTAACTAGAAGATATGGAGAAGGTTTTTATAAATTAAAATAAATATTTGAATTCATTTTTTTGGGTAGGTAAGCGCCCACATGGGATTTGAACCAGTGACCTATCGCAAGCAGTGCCTTAATGGTGCACCCATTCACCATCAATCCAAAACCTGTAAGCTCAAAATAAATATTTGTATTCAATATCATAATAAAATTTATAGTTTCCTTTAACTTAATTTATTGTTTTATTATTATTTTTTAATTTACTAATTTTTTTAATAAAAATTTTAAATTTTGAAAATTAATTAATATTTATGAATATTTTGAATTAATTAACTATTTGATATTTGTATAATATTGAAGAATATTATTTTTGTAATTTTTTTCTAAATTATTTGATTACTTTTTCTTTATTTTATTTTTTTTTATAAATTTTTTATTATTATTAATTTATTAATAATATTTTGTTTACAGATATTTATAGCTAATTTATTTATGAATTTATTGAAATAATATTTGAATTTTTTAAATATATATATAATATTTAAAAAAATGCAAACTGTTTCAGGGTTAATATCCTTGGGTTTAATATTAATCCTTTGGGTTTGTGACAAAGATTTTCTCAACATGTATATTAATTATGGTCAATCATGGTCAACTATAGTCTGACGTTGCATTGTGAGAAAGATTGTCTCAATATGAAAATCAATCATGTTCAACCATGGTCAATCATAGTCAACGATAGTCAACCATGGTCCAACGTCACATCATGGCTAAGATTTTACGAACATGAAAATCAACCATGGTCCATCGTTGCATTGTGATAAATTTTTCTCTATATGAAAAACAATGATGCTCAATCATGGTTAACCATGGTTGAACATTGCATTGTGACAAAGATTGTGCCAATATGAAATTGAGGCATGGTTAACCATGTTTATTTTAGGGTTTATAATATTAATCCCTTGGGTTCAATATTATTCCCTTGAGTTTATAATCCCTTAGGTTTTTAGCAATAATCCTTTGAGTTTATAATATCAACCCCTTGGGTTTATTAATCTTAGGGTTTGTTTTTCTAGGGTATAATATTATTCATAGGGCTTATAATATTAATCCTTGAGTTTAATATAAATCCCTTAGGTTTATAATCATGGTAAACCATGGTCCAACGTCGCATTGTCAACCATCATTATCTATTGACTTAATATGAAAATGAACCATGGTTAACAATGTTTATTTTGGGGTTTAAAATATTCATCTTTGTGTTTATATACTTTGGGTTTATAATCATTTTCAACCATCCTCAGCCATGGTCCAATGTCATATTGTGACAAATATTGTCTCAATATGAAAATTAACAATGGTCAACCATGGTCCAATGTTACATTGTTACAAAGATTTTTTCAATATGAAAATCAACCATGGCCCAACGTTGCATTGTCAACCATCGTTAACCATTGTATCAATGTGAAGATGAACCATTGTTAACAATGGTCAACCATGGTCCAACATGATATTGTTACAAAGATTTTTTCAATATGAAAATCAACCATGGCCCAATGCTGCATTTTCAACCATCATTAACCATTGTCTCAATGTGAAAATGAACCATGGTTAACCATGTTTATTTTAGGGTTTAAAATATTTATCTTAGTGTTTATATACTTTGGATTTATAAGCATTTTCAACCATCTTCAACCATGGTCTAATGTCACATTGTGACAAATATTGTCTCAATATGAAAATTAACAATGGTCAACCATGGTTGAATGTCGCATTTTGACAAAGATTGTCTCAATATGAAAATGGATCATGCTAAGCCATGGTCAACCATGTTTATTTTAGGGTTTATAGTATACATCTTAGGGTTATATACATAGGGTTTATAATATTAATCCCTTGGGTTTAATATTATTCCCTTGGGTTTTTAGTATTAATCCCTTGGGTTTATAATATTAATCCATTGGGTTTATTAATATAAGGGTTCATATTCCTAGGGTGTAATATTATTTATAGGTTTTATAATTTTATTCCTTGGGTTTAATATAAATCCCTTGAGTTTATAATCATGGTCAACGATGGTCCAACATCACATTATGACAACTATTTTCTCAAAATGAAAATAAACCATGGTCCATCATCGCATTATGATAGAGATTTTCTCTATATAAAAAATAATAATAGCTCAATCCATGGTCAGACATTTGCATTGTGACGAACTATTGTATCATAATGAATGAAACCATGGTCAACCATGGTTAACAATGTTTATTTTCAAGTTTAAAATATTTATCTTAGGGTTTATATACCTTTGGTTTATAATATTAATCCCGTGGGTTTAATATTATTCCTTTAGGTTTATAATCCCTTGGGTTTTTAGTATTAATCCCTTGCCTTTATTATACCCCCAGGTTTATAATATTAATCCCTTGGGTTTATCAATCTAAGGGTTCATTTTCCTAGGGTATAATATTATTCATAGGGTTTATAATATTAATTGTTGGATTGACTATAAATCCCTTGGGTTTATAATCATGCTCAACCATGGTCCAACTTGACATTGTCACAAATATTTTCTCAATATGAAAATTGGCCATGGTCAAACATTACATTGTGACAAAGATTGCCTCCATATAAAAATCAATTATGGTCAACCTGGTCCAACATAACATTGTGACAAAGATTGTCTCAATATAAAAATCAACCATGGTCGAATGTCACATTGTGACAAAGATTGTCTCAATATGAAAATCAACAATGGTCAACCATTGTCTATCATCGTCAACCATGGTCTCCATATGAAAATGAACCATGGTCAACTATGTTTAATTCAGGGTTTAAAATATTTATCTTAGGATTTATATATGTTTGATTTCTAACCATTTACAACCATGGTCAAACATTTTCAACCATCATGAACCATGGTCAAGCATAGTCCAATGTCACATTGTGACAAATATTGTCTCAATATGAAAATCAACCCTGGTAAAACACAGTCAACCATTGTCAACCATTGTCATCCGTGGTCTCCATATCAGAATGAACCATGGCCAACCATGTTTAATTTAGGGTTTAAAATATCTATCTTAGGGTTTATATGCCTTGGGTTTATAATAATTGTCAACCATGGTCAAACATGGTCAACCATCATCAACCATGGTCAATCATGGTCAACCATAGTCCAATATCACATTGTGACAAATATTGCCTCAATATGAAAATTAACAATGGTCAACCATGGTCTAATGTCGCATTGTAACAAACATTGTCAGAATATGAAAATAAACCTTGGTAAACCATGTTCAACCATGTTTATTTAAGGTTTATAATATTTATCTTTGAGTTTATATGCTTTGAGTTCATAATACTACTCCCTTAGGTTTAATATTATTCCTTTGGGTTTATAATCTCTTGGATTTTTAGTATTAATCCCTTGTGTTTATTATACCATTGGGTTTATTAATCTAAGGGACTTTTTTCCTAGGGTATAATATTATTAATAGGGTTTATAATATTAATCCTTGTGTTTAATATAAATTTGTTGGGTTTATAATCATGGTCAACCATCGTCCAACGCAACATTGTGGCAAAGATTTTCTAGATATGAAAATCAACCATTGTCCAATGTTG
Organism: Pinus taeda; assembly: GCA_000404065.3. Taxonomy (NCBI): domain Eukaryota; kingdom Viridiplantae; phylum Streptophyta; class Pinopsida; order Pinales; family Pinaceae; genus Pinus; species Pinus taeda. Next base: position 11,003 of record APFE030296101.1, read on the forward strand.
CATTGTGACAAAGATTGTATCCATATGAAATTCAATCATGGTCAACCATGGTCCAACGTCGTATTGTGACAAAGATTGTTTAATTATGAAAATTACCCATGGTTAACCATTATCAACCATCATCAACCATGGTCAACCATGCTTATTTTAGGGTTTAAAATATTTATCTTAGGGTTTATATATCTTGGGTTTAAAAGCATTGTCAATCATGGTCAA
>APFE030296104.1:4334-30152 GCA_000404065.3 Pinus taeda
CCCAAACCATTTCTTGGTCTTGGAGATCTCATGTGCTTTAGCCTCTCCACCAATTTTCATGGCTAGAGCACATCCGATGCTACCCCAAATCAACACTCCCTCTTAGCGAGGACTGTGCTATAGTAATACTCCACCACTGAGCATCACCTTGATTATACAACATTGGTACCTGTGCTGATGCTAGGTCTCCCCGCCCAACATCCTCTGTACTGCTGTATCCTGTAGCGCTACCCATGGCTCTACCACTACCACTGCTACGTCTCTACGGCAGCTCCCTCTGCATTCGTGCTGCTGCTGCAACAACTTTGTGCCTCTCGCACTGCTGCAAACCTCTGTGCCATCCTGCACTGACGCAACCTCCTCTCTGCCTCTCGCATTGCTGCAAGCCTCTCTGCGCTGCCAAGGACTACTGCACTTCTAACACTCTCTGCCGCTTCATCTGCATTTGTTTCTACCAACATCCGCCATCCTGTTACTCTCACTTCGGGGCTCCCGTAGGCAGGTATGATCCAAGAGTTTGGGTACCTCAAGGATCCTGCCCCTCATCGCATGTAGTCCTCCTAACTACAACTCGATGTCTCCCCACCTCTTCTCTAGAGGTACATGAGCACTCATGGCACAATCGTCATAATCCTCTACCACCTTTTCTGCCCTCGCTGGCGTTGCCTTGGAGTCAGACGCCTCTCCCTTATTCTTCTTCCTCAGACACTGGTTTGCATAATGGCCCAGTTCCCCACAGTTGAAGCACTTTATCTTGGAGAGCTCCTTTTTCTTCCTCTTCTCCTGCTTCCTCGCAGATGCCAGAGTTGCATCCCCTTCCTCCTCTTTTTTGACCCGAGCTCCTTTGCTGCTACTTCCCGTCTTGGCCAGCCGTCTGATCTCTTCCTGGTGAAGAGCCGCCCAAAATTCTTCCCAATCTGCAAGACTCGCCCTGCTCAGTATGCTATGGAAAAATGTCTCCCACTCCTTGGAGATTGTGTTTAGTGTTGTCCTCACCATCAACTCCTGATCCGGTGTGGCCCCTATGGAAGTCAGTTGGTCCCGGATTTCCTTCAACTGACCAAGGAAGAGATCTATCTTCTCTCCCTTCTACATCTGGTATGGCCTTAGCTGATTCTCAAGTAACATCTTCCTCTGCACGGAAGTATGCTGGTACAATGTCTTCAAGGTGTCCCACATCTCCTTTGCCATTTATTTCTCGGCAATATGTTGGACCACATGATCCTTGACCCCACCAAGGATGATGCATTTTGCCTTGGCCATTGCCTCCTCGTACCTTTCATTAGCCACCGGATCAACTAGGATAGCCATTACTCTCAAGGCGAAGCCCTTGATGCGATGTTTGTCTAGAATGGACAGGATCCTGGCCTTCCAGACCACAAAGTTGGACGCTCCTTCCAGCCTATCCTGATCCCTTAGCCCATTCACAACCATCTCTCTGCTCTTCTTTGTCGAATCCTCCGAGTCTCTCTACTTCTCACCTGGATGTTCTTGGTTCGACTCCTACTGAGTCTCTCTACTTCCCGTCTAGAAGTTCTCCGTTCGACTCCTCCGAGTCTCTCTACTTCCCTTCTGGACTCCCTCTGAGTTCCGATTTCCCTCTTGGAAATCCGTCTGCCAACCGTCAAGTTGCCCCTCTCTAATTTTCTGTGCAACTGCAACACTGATTTGGATTCCTTGGCTAGAAATCCGCCTCGGCTGCAACTCCCTCTATCTTGGTTTTGCCCTGTTAGGTACTGTTTTGCCCATAGTACCCCACCAGCTTCGCCCTCGTAAACTGCCCACAGCTTCCTATGCCCCAACAACTGAAGGAATGAGCCTCTAGGCTCTGCGCAATCCCGACACTGGCAAAAACAACTCCCTCAGACACTGCGTCAACCCTCTTGGTCTCAACGTGGCTCTGCGTGAGCCTCTCTCTGCCCTCCTCAGCCTCTGCGTGGCTCTGCATGAGCCTCTCTCTGCCCTGCTCAGCCTCTGTGCTAGCCTTTCTCTGGCCTAGACTGATGACGCAGTCCCTCTGTGTCAACCCTTCCTCTGTCGCTTTTGCAAGGATCATTTTGTTACTCGTGACAACTGATTCTGTTGCAAATGCTCTGCTTCGCTGATGCCTTCAAATTTCCTGTGATCTACAACCACGCTCTGATACCATGTTGAAATTTCTAAGTCCATCCATTAGAAATTTAATCTGTATTCTGCTGGTTTATTTATTCTACTTGTAAATTCTTAACAAGTTATTTAAAAAATATAAATAACGAAATAAACACAATACAGTCTCAACATCTACAGATCATCAGTTGAAAGCAAACAAACACACAAGTGACACCGTTATTTTTGGACAAATGTCCCCGGAAAACCCAATGCGGGAACACTGGTGTAGCTATTCCGAGGGTTTATTATTATGCAGTATTTCCTTGAGTACAACTAGGTACCTAACCGGTTCACCCAACAGAGAAAAAATACACGGCAGCAATACCTCTCTATTCGGAAATAGGTATTCAGAAAACCTGTCCCACGAAACCGTCCCCAGCGACTCTGAAGCTCTGCAGTGGCCCTTCTGGCCTCTGCGTCAGCGTCCTGCTGCTTTGCGTCAGCCTCAAACCTCTCTGTGTTAACCTTCTGAGGCACTGTGTTGGCTCTGGGACCCTCTGCATCACTCCCTCTGCCTTCTGCGTGGATGATGCAGTCCCTTTGGGCTCTGCGCTGCCTCTGCTGGGCTCTGCGTGGCCTGCTTTGGCTGCTACTCTCGCTCTCTGCCTCTGCGCTGGTCTCTCGACACTGTCTCTACCTCTTTGTCTAGTACTCATTGCCCCTCGCTGCTAATCACTGATTTGACTATGCTTAGCAACCTTGCTCTAGCAAATCGAATGACTGATCACTCTGGTGTATCTCCAACTGACCCTCAAGCCTCCTCTTATACTTTTCCTATTGAGTCTTCAACGGTCGAGATTACATCTCTAATCAATGGTTAAGATTAGATTTGGCTTGATCCATGTCATTTAGAACCTTCTAATCCAGTTTTATATTAATACCCATTAATATTCTTATTTTCCTAAGTTTAGACTTAGGAACCCATTAAAAATATTAATTATTTTACTATCTCCTTCACCGTGCAGAATTTCCCCAAACCATTTATGGGTCTTGGAGAACTCGTGTGCTTTAGCCTCTCCACAAATTTTCATGGCTAGAGCACATTCGATGCTACCCCAAATCAACATACTCGGGATGCAGTAGGTGCTCTTGCAGCCTTGCAGGTGATCCTACAGATTAGTGTCGTACACATTCTCAGTTCGATAGAGCCTCTTATTTACTGGCTCAAGTTTCATCGAATTATGATCTTGACACCTTTGTAGAAGATTTAGGCCATCCAGATTAGGAAGCAACTGTGAATGAAGAATATCGTTCATTATTGGCAAATGATACATGGGACTTTGTTCCTCTTCCAAAGGGACGAAAACTTGTTAGATGCAAATGGGTTTACAAAACCAAGTTTGTACCAGATGGAAAAGTTGATAAACATAAAGCTCGTCTTGTTGCTAAGGGTTTTTCACAAGTTGAAGGCATTGACTATATTGAAAACTTCTCCCATGTTGTCAAGTGAACTCCATTTGCCTTGTTCTTTCCCTTATTGCCTCTTTCAAATGGGAATTCCATCAGATGGTGTTAAATCTGTAAAAATTTCTAAATAGAAATCCTATTGCAGTGATTAATATCATTTCTTCTACTTATTACCTCGGAAATAAGTTATCCATAGTATTCTTACGGCAAATATCGAAATATATTCTACCGCAACCTTCACAGTTAAAACATTGCAGAAAGTAAATGTAAGGAAATATACTAGCACAAATGCAACCACAATGACACCTTTTTGGACAGTTGTCCCCAGCAAAACTCAATGTGGGAAAACCAGTGAAGCAGATGAGGGTTTTTTTATTATTCTTCAACAAATTCTCTTGTACAAATTACAGCCAACAAATTAGGAATGAGAAATTTTACAGACACTTCTTGACCAAGTTCTACCCCAGGTGAAGCACTTCTTCCCCGGAATCCTTCTGATCCTCTCTACGTCAAACTGCTCTCCTAGGCGCAACACCAAGCTACCCACACAGGTTCTACATCAAACTGCCTCTGCGCTGCCTCTTTCTGCATCACCCTTACTGCTCTGTGTCTTGTTGCCTTGCACTCTCGGAATATGTTGATGCCCTCTCTCTCTTTCTCACTTGCAACTCTCCCTCTGATTCGATTTTCTCTTGCTGAACTTTGACTAGTGAGAAAATCGATCTTACTCGGGTAACTGAGTATCTGCCTCTGCTGTATTCTCCAAGTGCCCATCAAGTCTCTTCTTATAGTCCTCTCGTTGATCATTCAACGACCCAAATTAGATTCTAATCAATGGTTAGGATCATTTCACTTTATCTCTGCCTTCTTCTAGAAGTTCCGTCCACAGTTTAGATTAATACCCATTAATTATTTTGATTTCCTAAGTTTAGGCTTAGGGTCCTATTAAAAATAATTAATTATTTTAATAAAACTGTTTCCGGGTGGAATTTCCCAAAACGATTTCTAAGTATTGGAGAATGCATGTGTTAAAGCCTTCCTTCAAATTTTGAGGCCTAGAGCACATCCGATGCTACCCCAAATCAACACTCCCTCTTAGCGAGGAATGTGCTCTAGCAATATACTACTACTGCATACTGCTCTGACTCTAAAGGATCGTCCTCTACGCTGCTGATGTCTGACATGCTGTCCACCAACCACTGCGCTGCTGATGTTTGACACGCTGTCCACCATCTACTGCGTTGTTGCTGCAACTGCACTGTTGCCTTTAACACTGCCACTACCCCTGCCCCTGCCAATGCTACATCTGTACTACAACTCCCTCTGAGTGTCTGCATCTGTGCTGTTGTTGGCACTGCCACTGCCAGCTGTCCCTGTACTGCAAACTACTGCTGCTACTGAAATGGATTTTCAACCATACCCATCTGCTCTCTGAACTGAGTGAACTTAGTTCTTCCGAGAGCCTTTGTGAGTATATCGGCCAACTGCTCGCTTGTGGGGACATACTGTAGCTATACTACCCCACGCTGAACACAACCTCTGATAAAGTGACAATGGATATCTATATGTTTCGACCGATCATGAAATACTGGATTCTCTGAGAGTTTGATACAACTCTGATTATCGCAATAAACCTTGGTCGCTTCCATCCTTTTTCTCAATAAGCTCACAAGAAATTTTCTGAGCCATATGGCTTTGCACGTAGCTATGCTGGATGCCATATATTCTTCTTTTGCAGAGCTCAGTGCTATCGATTGCTGCTTCCTGCTACACCAAGATATCATCCCCAATCCAACATTGAAGCAATACCCTAAGGTACTTTTTCTGTCTACTGAATTACTTGCCCAATCTGCATCAGCGAACACATTCACACTGACGTCCTCTCCTCTGTAGTACTTCAACCCATATTCGACTGTTCCACGTACATACCTAAGAATGTGTCTCGCTGCTGCCCAATGCACCCTTTTTGGTTCCACCATGAACTGACTAAGAGTGTTGACAACAAAACAAATGTCTGGCATAATGTTGACCATATACATAAGCGACCCAATGAGCTGCCTGTACAAGGTGGGATTTACTTCAATGTCTTCTGACGCATCTATTTTCTTCCAGTTGGTGATCATGGGAGTAGCCATGGGTCGGTAATCCTGTATTCTAAATCTCTTCAAAAATTGTAGAATTGAGACTTTTGTGATTTGTCATAGTTATAAGGAGAGCTTCAACGTAAATCACATAAGAAAGACAAAAGTCTTTCTTATGTGATTTACGCTGAAGCTCTCCTTATAACTCTTCAAAAATTTTGTAGCGTACCTTCCTTGTCCAAGGAAGATCTCCCCATTCTTCTGCCAAAGTTCCAACCCCAGAAAATAATGCATCAATCCCAAGTCCTTCATGTCGAATTCGGCTTCAAGATTCTTCTTGCAATCCTGGATGAGCCTGGATGACCCAGTTAGGAACAGGTCATCTACATACAATACCAGAATAAGTGGCTCATTCTCTACGAACAAATAGTAGAGATTGGGATTAGCATCACTCTTGATAAATCCCAACTGCTGCAAGTAACTATCAATCCGACCATACCATGCTCTAGGTGCCTGCTTGAGCCCATACATGGCTTTCTTTAACCTGCAAACATGAGTTTTCTTCTCATGAGTTTCGAAGCCTTCGAGTTGTTCTATATACACCTCCTCTTCTATCACCCTGTTCAAGAATGTTGTCTTGACATCCATCTGGTGAATCCCCCATCCCATTTGAGCTGCTAGGGATATAACAGATTTGATAGAGGTGTATCGAGCAACTTGGGCGAAGGCCTCTTCATAGTCTATTCCTTCTTTCTGAGCATACCCCTTTGCCACGAACCTTGCCTTGTACTTCTCTATACTGCCGTCTGCAGCATACTTGATCTTGTAGATCCATCGTGATCCTACAACAGATCTATCTTCTGGTCTAGGTACTAATTCCCAGACATTATTCGTCATGATGGAGTTGTATTCTTCCACCATGGCATCCACCCATACTTGGTGTTGAACAACTTCCTGAAAGCTAGAGGGTTCCTCAACCTGAGCTACCAATCCCTGGTATCTATTTGGTTGTCTACACTGCCTCTTCTTGGCTTTAGGAGCTCAAAAAAACTCCTCTGCGTCCCTCAGTGTCTGTCGTATGACTCTGCTGATTGTACCAAGGGTGGTGGGAGGCTCAATGAACTCTTCATCCTGATCCTGTCGTTCCATCTGTTGAGAATTATCTACATTTCCTCCTTCTGAGGAGATATTGGTGCTGGTCACTGTACTCGATCCAGGTGTATGTCCTCCTGTGTGTCCTTCTTGCTGCCCCTGCTGCTCTTGGACTAACGGAACATCTCTTGACCGATCTTCTACAGGCGTCTCACGAGATTTCCTGGAAGGTCTGTCTTCCATGAAATTTGTATCCTGTCTTACTACAATCTTCTGGCTGCCAGGAATGTAGATTCTATATGCCTTTGAGGTCTCACTGTATCCTATGAGATACCGCTTTTTTGCATTCTTATCCAGTTTACTGCGCTTCTTGTCTGGAATGTGACAATAAGCCACACTTCTGAATATCCTGAGATGATTGACTTCCGACTTCTTCCCTGTGAAAACTCCTTTGGGCGTTCTCTTCCCCAATGCTCTATGAGGAGTTCTATTCTGGATATATATTGTTGTGTTGCAAGCTTCTGCCCATAGATACCTAGGTAGATCCTGATCATACAACATAGCTTTGGCTGCCCCAACAATAGTTTTGTTTTTCCATTCTGCTCCGGATTATATGGAGTTGTCCACTCCCTTTTGATGCCCTCTCCGCAGAATTCTGTGAAGTCTTTGTCTATATATTCTCCACCATTATCTGAACGCAATACCTTTATCTTTTTCCCTGTCATATTTTCAACAAGAGCTTTAAACTCTCGGAAACGATCAAAGACCTCATCCTTGGTCTTTAAGAAATAGATTTAGGTTTTTCTGGAGTGATCATTGATAAAGGTGACGAAGTATTCGCCACCACTAAGAGCCCTTGAGGACAAAAGACCGCAGATATCTGAGTGTATTAATCCTAATACACATTCTGCTCTATTGTTACTTCTGGTAAAAGCTGCTTTAGCATACTTTCATAGCACAAATCCTCTGCATAAGTCATCTGTTAACTACTAAGGACTGCTACCCCTGTAACAATCTCTCTGAGCATCCTCAGTTCTCCATGGTGTAAGTGCCCCATTTGCCTGTGCCATAATTCACTTTGGTCCTTCTCACCATTACAGTTGCTGCCTATCAGTGCCATTGGTGATTCAAGCTGCAACCTATACAACTTGTTGCTTTGAACCCCAATTTGCTTTTTCCTCTTCCATCTTGGATGCTTGACGTATACCTTCTTTCCCATGAAGTATACATCATATCCCTTGTCCTATAATTGGGACACTGAAATCAAGTTCATTCCTAATCCTGGCACATGTAGAACATTGGTGGCTCGGATGTTGGTCCCTGTTTCGGCCTGAAAAGCTATGGTGCATCTCCCTACTGGAGTACATTTCGTTTTGTTTCCCATAGTTATTTGGAAGTCCATTTGTTCTTCTTGATAGCTCGAGAAATGTTCTCGCACTCTAGTCATATGAGTTGAATCTCCGCTATTAATATACCAAACATCTGGTAGATAAATCTGAGACACGTTGAGTATCCATATTGTACCAATTTCTGATGCTCACATGTCCTAGCAACTGCTACAGGAAAAATTGTGTCCTACCTGAGACAACCTTCCTTGCTGAATCTTCTGCTATGTTGTTCCTTCTACCACTGACAAATTTTGATTGGAAAGTTTTACCTCTCTGTTGAGTCACTCAGAGAGAGTTTTCTCACAATATCCAATCTCCTTGGCTTGAATTGTGCCATCCTTTAGGAGATTCGAATTTCTGCCCTTGCAGGAATTTCGAATTCCCTTCTCCTTTCAACGCTGGGTCCTCCGAATTCTTTCTTTTGCTTCCCTGTAGCTCCGATACCATGTGAAAATTTCTAAATAGAAATCCTACTGTAGTGATTAATATTATTTCTTCTAGTTATTACCTCGGAAATAAGTTATCCACAGTGTTCTTATGGCAAATATTGAAATATATTTTACTGCAACCTTCACAATTAAAACATTGCAGAAAGTAAATGTAAGGAAATATACAAGCACAAATACAACCACAATGACACAGTTATTTTTGGACAAGCGTCTCCGGAAAAACCCAATGTGGGAAAACCGGTGCAATAGATGAGGGTTTTTTATTATTCTTTAACAAATTCTCTTGTACAAATTACAACCAGCAAATTAGGAATGAGAAATTTTACAGACACTTCTTGACCAAGTTCTACCCCAGGTGAAGCACTTCTTCTTCCCCATAATCCTTTTGATCCTCTCTGCGTCAAACTGTTCTCCCAGCTGCCCACACAGGTTTTGCGTCAAACTGCCTCTGCGTTGCCTCTTTCTACGTCACCCTTCCTGCTCTGCGTCTCGCTGCCTTGCACTCTTTGAATTTGCTGATGCCCTCTCTCTCTTTCTCACCTGCAACTCTCCCTCTGATTCAATTTTCTCTTGCCAATCTTTGACTAGTGAGAAAATCGATCTTACTCTGGTAACTGAGTATCTGCCTCTGGTTTATTCTCCAAGTGCCCATCAAGTCCCTTTTTATAATCCTCTCGTTGATCATTGAACGAACTAGATTAGATTCTAATCAATGGTTAGGATCATTTGACTTGATCGCTGCTTTCTTCTAGAAGTTCCATTCATAGTTTAGATTAATACCCATTAATTATTTTAATTCTTAAGTTTAGACTTAGGGTCCTATTAAAAATAATTAATTATCTTAATAAAACTGTTTCCGGGTGGAATTTCCCAAAATGATTTCTGGGTATTGGAGAATGCATGTGTCTAAGCCTTCCTACAAATTTTGAGGCCTAGAGCACATCTGATGCTACCCCAAATAAACATATCCGCCTTCTTGCATGAAGAAATCTATATGGAACAACCTCCTAGCTTTATACAAAAAGACTCTAGCCTGATATGTCGGCTTAAGAAATCCCTTTATGGTCTCAAGCAAGTCCCTCAAGCTTGGTATGCCAAAATGGATAGCTTTCTTTTAGATACTAGCTTTTCTAGGTGTCATTCTGACAATACTGTCTACACCAAGAAAGTGGGTAAGTCCCTTATCATTTTTGTTCTTTATGTTGATGATCTTATCCTTACTTTTAGTGATCCCAACCTTATAAACCATGTGAAGTCTAGCTTTAAAAGACAGTTTGAAATGACAGACTTTAGGACACTTGCATTATTTTCTTGGTCTTCAAGTCTTGCAATCCAAAGAAGGTATTTCCCTTTCCCAGTCCAAGGATGCCTTTGATCTTCTATGCCACTTTCACATGGAAGACTATAAGCCAACCCCTTCTCCCTTTCGGTCTGGAGTCAAACTTTCAGTCACTTGTACTTCCCCTGAAGTTGATGCTACTCTATACCGTTAGCTTGTTGGAAAACTTTTGTATCTAACCCATACCCATCTTGACCTTTCCTTTGCTGTTGGCCTTGTTGCTTGGTTTATGCACAAACCAGATGAAAGTCATTGGAAAACAACTAAAAGAATACTTCGTTATGTTTGAGGTACAGTTCAGTTTGGGATTCATTACAGTGCAGAAGCATCTCCTCTATTGGTTGGTTTCACTAATTCTGATTGGGTTAATGACCTTGATGATCGGAAGTCTACTGCAGGTTATGTCTTCACTCTTGGTTCTGGACCTATTACATGGGCTTGTAAGAAGCAAAGTGCCATTTCTCTTTCTTCAGCAGAAGCAGAGTATCATGGTGCCTTTGAAGCTAGTAAGGAAGCCCTGTGGCTTCGTCAGATCCTGTCAGAGTTTGGTTTTCAGCAACAACATCCGACTACACTTTGGTGTGATAATCAAAGTGCCATTCAACTATGCAAAGATCCAATGCAACATCAATGCAACAAACACATTGAACTACACATGCACTTCATCAGAAAGCTCATTCAACCGATGATCAAGTTGCAGACAGCTTTACAAAGGCTCTCATAGAGGCGAAGTTTACTAAACTTTGATTTATGGTTGGAGTTCAGGAAGTTGTCACTAAGGGGGGACAGGCTCTAATGCCTCCTTCCTTCTCCTATTGTGTCTTCTTTGTACATCCTTCAATCCTATCCCAAGTTGTTCTTAAGGGGGGATGTTAGGATATTCTGACACAGGAAATAATTAAGTATAACTTGGTCTAGTGTATAGTTAGGTAAAGTGTGTTTCTTTAGTATGTACTTTTTGCAACTTACAATTCGACGTTCACGATATGTTCTAGATATGAAGTGATCCGACTGTTCATTCTCTCCTTGGTATTACTGATACTTGATCCGTGGCTTAGCACCCTATTGGTCCATGATCTCTATTTAAAGAGCATGGAGGGTCATTTGTCCGATAACCGTTTATGAGAGAAGCTTATGTAAATTTTCTTTCTTTTTATTAATAATATTGCCTGAAGTGGCCGCGTTGGCTCAGGCCGTGGACTGTCCCTCTTTGAGGGTTTTAACCACGTCAAGAATACTGGTGTACTAATCTGTGATCTGTTTGTGAGCGATGTCATTTGGTGTTCAATCTAAGGAACTTACCTTGTAAATTCCTACAATAGTTGCCCTAGAGAATCTCGGTCTCTAAGTCTTCTAGAGAAATTCGTTCTCTATTTCTCTATTCCAGAGGATTCCTTCCTTCAATATCCTAGAAGAAACCTATTCACTGCCTCTAGAAGATTCCTCCTTCGCTTCCCCAGAAGATATTGCTAGCCCATAAGATATCTCTTCACTGCCCCAGAAAATCCTACTATGCTACTCCAGAAGATTCTACTTCGTTTGCCCCAGAAGATTCTTCCTTCGATACCTTAGAAGAGTGTCCTTTTCTCTTTAGAGAAAACCCTTCTTCTCTGCCTCTTTTCGCACTTCTTTCTGCACTTCTTCTTTGGAAAATGAGTTCGAACTTGATGCTTAGAATGGAGGTCGAGTTCCCCTACTTATATGCCTCTTCTATGGGTCTTTAGGCCGACTTGACAGCGAGATGTAGGCCAACTTGAAGAGGTTTGGTGACAAGTTCTTTGGAAGATACTTTACATAGACAAGATGACCTTTTACAAAGTGTAACATGACTTCATTTACATGACAATGACTAGATGACAAATAAATCCTAAAGACTCCCATTGAGAGTCTTGACTCAAAAACAAAATCCTTGCTCATAAAACCCATGAAGAAAGTCAATATAATAATTTTCATTTTTCTTATTTACATCTCTTTACATAAAATCACAATTACATGTCATTATGAAGACTGAACCTAGTTACATCTTCCAACACTCCCTCTTAACTAGGGAGGTATTCATAATGGTACCTTGGACTTTCTCAATCTGAAGAATTTCTCTTAAGAAGAATTCGGATTTGTAACTCATTTGTATAGCATCATACCAACCAATATTTATATAACAAGGCCTTGACTAACAGTTCTATCTCTCCATAAAGAAAAATGCTGGCGAGACAAATGATTTATAGACATCCTCATCATTATCTCTCTTAGAACATACCCCACCCGGGTTTTCATAGGATATGCTCCATGAGGACTATTCTTTTCTTAGACTCCCCAGTCCTCAAAAGAATATCGGTCCCCCATGACTACTATTCCATGGGATTCCCTAACTCATCCCGCAAGAGCATCAGATGCCAAATGATTACACAGTCCTCCATTCTGTCTTTTCAGGTGAAGCACAAAACAACATGTCTATTGCTACTTCTTATACTAGGAGGTTTTATTCCTTTGATGTACCCATTCCTATCATAGAGGAATGTACCTAAGCTTTCGGCTTAGAAAATTCCGAGTTTCCTGCAAGTAAGAAACTTCTTCTCAGGCTCCCTCTTAACCAGGGACCTATCACATCTCTAGGACACTTAGCTGCATGAAGAGCTCCTTTCTATGATGTCATGAATTTCTTTTAAGGAGTCTTCAACTTTTGGGAACTTCTGTATATAGGGCACAGATCATCCATCGCTTTTGTCCATGAGTTAGTTATGTGTCTAACTCATCTGAAAGTGATCCATCAAATTTTCTATCTGGCTTTGCTTCATGTCATTATGCCATATTTTTGGAAGAACATTACATCCTTCTATATGGTTTGCTTGGAAGTCATTCACAGATCTTCCCTTTTTACAATCCTACATAAACCCATCCAGATGTTAGTAAATAATTAATGAACGCTTCAAATCAGAGTTACCTTTGTGATGATCTTTCACCATGACATCTTCCTTTAAGTATCGACATCCTGCATGCAAATTGACACATCTTCCACATATATTCAGTGTCAAGGGTTTGTATCTTTTTCCGACTTCTTCTGGAAGATATTCTACTCAAATCTTCTTGGACTTTGAATGCCTTCTATCATCGTTGATATTATCACGATCTCTTCCTTTCTTTTCACACACTTCATTCCCCGAAGCTTCCAATCTTGATTGTAGTCAACGTCCTTATGTTGCATATATTATGTTGATTTCATCTAGTGTGACTTATGCTCTTCTGCAATACTTAGGAGGAGGAGATCCTTTCTTCTCTAGATCATATTGTAACCATATGACTTTCATAATAATCCATGTGTCAAGCATACCTCATTTTTCTTTCGGTCATCCAGACTTCCTGTAGTAGCTTTATCCGAAGGGACTTTATCTTTCAGACATGATTTCCTTATTGTGTCATCATATTATTCCTTGAATCCCACAAGTTGGAATTCCTTAATGAAAATTTTTTGCTTCCTTTCTCTATCGGTGAGTCCTTTGATGAGAATTCTATCAGAGAAACTTGAGGATATTTTATGTCCTCATTTGGCAGATGTTTTCTTCTATGATGATTCTAGTCGATGATGTTCTTTTGCTTCTATAAATACTCATGAGGTTTCCTAAACTTCCCATGTCACAAGCTCGCTCTTCTAATGTTTCTATGCTATTTTTCCAATGAGATGCATCCTATCTAATTTTAAACTACATGAGGACCATAATTTATAAATGAAAAGTACCTCCTTGAGAAGAAGATCATCTCAGTCACGTGAAATTTTCTAAATAGAAATCCTACTGCAGTGGTTAATATTATTTCTTCTACTTATTATCTCAAAAATAAGTTATCCATAGTATTCTTACGACAAATATTGAAATATATTCTACTGCAGCCTTCACAATTAAAACATTATAGAATATAACTGTAAGGAAAAATATTGGCACAAATACAATCACAATGACACAGTTATTTTTGGACAATCGTCCCTGGAAAAACCCAATGTGGGAAAACCGGTGCAGCAGATGAGGGTTTTATTATTCTTCAGCGAATTCTCATGTACAAAGTACAACGAACAAAAATAGGAATGAGAAATTTTACAGACACTCCTTGATCAAGTTCTACCCCAGGTGAAGCACTTCTTCATCCCCATAATCCTTCTAATCCTCTCTGCGTCAAACTGCTCTCCTTGGCTCAGCGTCACGTTGCCCACGCGGGCTTTGCGTCAAACTGCCTTTGCGCTGCCTCTTTCTGTGTCATCCTATCCCTGCTCTGTGTCTTGCTGCCTTGCACTCTCTGAATATGCTGATACCCTCTCTTCCTTTCTCACCTGCAATTTTCCCTTTGATTCGATTTTCTCTTGCCGAACTTCGACCAGTGAGAAAATCAATCTTACTCGGGTAACTGAGTATTTGCCTTTGGTGTGTTCTCCAAGTGCCCATCAAGTCTCCTCGTATAATCCTCTTGCTGATCAATCAATGACCCAAATTAGATTCTAATCAATGGTTTGGATCATTTAAATTGATCTCTACCTTCTTCTAGAAGTTCCACCCACAGTTTAGATTAATACCCATTAATTATTTTAGATTCCTAAGTTTAGACTTAGGGTCCCATTAAAAATAATTAATTATTTTAATAAAACTATTTCCAGGTGGAATTTCCCAAAACGATTTCTGGGTATTGGAGAATGCATGTTTCCAAGCCTTCCTTCAAATTTTGAGGCCTAGAGCACATCTGATGCTACACCAAATCAACACTCCCTCTTAGCGAAGAATGTGCTCTAGCAATACACTACTACTGCATACTGCTCTGACTTTGAAGCATCGTCCTCTGTGCTGTTGATGACTGACATACTGTCCACCAACTACTGCGCTGCTGCTGTAACTGTACTGCTGCTGACACTGTCACTGTCGACATTGCATCCGTACTACAACTCCCTCTGAATCTACGCATTTGTGCTGCTGCTGGCACTGGCACTGCCAACTGTCCCTGCACTGCAAACTGCGGCTGCTACTGAAGCGGATTTTCAACCATACCCATCTGCTCTCTGAACTGAGTGAACTTAGCTCTTCCGAGAGCCTCTGTGAGTATATTGGCCACTTGCTCTCCTGTGGGTACATACTGTGGTTGTACTGCCCCACGTTGAACTCAATGTCTGATAAAGTGACAACGAATATCTATATGTTTCGACCGATCATGAAATACTGGATTCTCAAAGAGTTTGGTACAACTCTAATTATCGTAGTAAACCTTAGTTGCTTCCATCCTTTTCCTGAATAAGCTCACAAGCAATTTTCTGAGCCATATGGCTTCACATGTAACTATGTTGGCTGTCATATATTCTGCTTCTGTTGAGCTCAGTGATACCGATTTCTGCTTCCCACTGCACCAAGATATCATCCCTGATCCAACATTGAAGCAGTACCTTGAGATACTTTTCCGGTTTACTGATTACCTGCCCAATCTGCATTAGTGAACCCATTTAAACTGACGTCATCTCCTCTGGAGTACTTCAACCCATATCCGACTGTCCGGAGTACATATATGAGAATGTGTCTTGCTGCTGCCAAATGCACCCTTTTTGGTTCCACCATGAACTGACTAAGAATGTTGACAACAAAACAAATGTCTGGCATAATGTAGACCAGATGCATAAGTGACCCAATGAGCTTCCTGTACAAGGTGGGATCTGTTAGTTTTTGGTGGCATCGGAAGTGCTCTAGCCTTGAAAATTGGTGGAGAGGCTAAGGCACATGAGTTCTAAAGAACCCAGAAACCATTTGGTGAAATTCCACTCGGATTGTATTTTATTAAAATAATTAATATTTTTAATAGAGTTCCTAGGTCTAAACTTAGGGAAATTAAAATATTAATGTGTATTAATCAAAATATGGGTGAGAGTGATCTAGAAGGCGGATCAAATCATGTTTTAATCTTAGCTATTGATTAGAGACTTAATCTTGACCATTGAAGACTCAACAGGAAAAATATAAAATGGAAGCTTGCGGTTCATTTGGAAACACAGAGAGATTAAGGAAATCGATTTTTTGAGGTGAGAAGTTCTCAGGAGGAAAATTGATTGGGGAGATCTTGCAGCAGAGGAGCAGAGAGAATCTAGGAGGACTTTCCAGAAAATAGAGAACGGAGAGGCAGAGAGAGCTTGCAGAGAGGTAATGCAGTAGTTGGGAGAGCTGATGCTGGGCTAGTTTGGGCCCATGCAGTCCTGACGCAGAGTTAGAAGGGCCAGCGCAGAGCAGAAAAGCTTCCTATCACGCAGAATCCGAAACTCTCGGAACAACTGAGAGAGCTGACGCAAAGGGCAGAGAAGGTGACGTAGGGTTGACGTAGAAGGCAGAGAAGGTGACGCAGGGTTGACACAGAGCCAACGCAAAAATAGTCGGAGTTAGCCAGTCTTGTGCCGGATCAGCTGGAATTCTGCCGGGTGAAGTGAGGTAAAACTCATTCAGATTTTCCGCCAATATTTTCTTTGTAAAGGATTGCTAGATAAGCATCCTAGATTTGTATTCAAATATTTCTCCTGCATAATAATAAACCCTCAGAGCTGCTACACCGGTTTTCCCGCATTGGGTTTTTCCGGGGACCATTGTGTCCAAAAATAAGTGTGTACTATGTATCTTGTTCTTTGCTATGTTTTCTGTTTCATGAGATCAACTATTTAATTAGTGTAGGCTGCAAAAGTAATTTGCCTCAGTGTTCAGAGGAATGATGATGTAATTTAAAAAATCAAGTAGGTGAAGTAGATTCCGATTTGCTACAGTAGGGGTTCCTTCAAGTCTAGGAATTTTCACAGGATTTACTTCCTTGTCTTCCGATGCATCTATTTTCTTCCACTTGGTGATCATGGGAGTAGCCATGGATCGACAATCCTGCATTCTGAATCTCTTCATAATTTTTGTAGCGTACCTTCCTTGTCCAAGGAAGATCTCCCCATTCTTTTGCCAAACTTCCAACCCCAGAAAATAATGCATCAATCCCAAGTCCTTCATGTCGAATTCGGCTTCAAGATTCTCCTTGCAATCTTGAATGAGCCTGGATGACCCAGTTAGGAACAGGTCTTCTACATACAATACCAGAATAAGTGGCTCATTCTCTACCAACAAATAGTAGAGATTGGGATTAGCATCACTCTTGACAAATCCCAATTGCTGCAAGTAACTATCAATCTAACCATACCATGCTCTAGGTGCCTGCTTGAGCCCATACATGCCTTTCTTTAACCTGCAAACATGAGTTTTCTTCTCATGAATTTCGAAGCCTTCGGGTTGTTCTATATACACCTCCTCTTCTATCACTCCGTTCAAGAATGTTGTCTTGACATCCATTTGGTGAATCTCCCATCCCATTTGAGCTGCTAGGGATATAACAGATCTGATAGAGGTGTATCGGGCAACTGGGGCGAAGGTCTCTTCGTAGTCTATTCCTTCTTTCTGAGCATACCCCTTTGGCACAAACCTTGCCTTATACTTCTCTATACTGTTGTCTACAACATACTTGATCTTGTAGATCCGTCATGATCCTACAACTAATCTATCTTCTAGTCTATGTACTACTTTCTAGACATCATTCGTCATGATGGAGTTGTATTCTTTCGCCATGACATCCACCCATACTTGGTGTTGAACAACTTCTTGAAAGCTAGAGGGTTCTTCAACTTGAGCTACCAATGCTTGGTATCTTTCTGGTTGTCTATGCTGCCTCTACTCGTCTCTGGGAGCTCCAACAAACTCCTCTGCTTCCCTCTGTGTTTGTCATACTTCTCGTTGGTTCTACCACTAGTGGTGGGAGGCTCAATGAACTCTTCCTCCTGATCTTGTCGTTCCGTTTGATGAGAACCATCTGTGTTTTCTCCCTCTGAGGAGATACTAGTGCTGGTCACTGTACTCGATCTAGTTGTATGTCCTCCTGCCTGTCCTCCTTGCTGCCCCTGCTGCTCTTGGACCAATGGAACATCTCCTGAATGATCTTTTTGCAGGCATCTCACGAGATTTCCTGAAATCTATGTCCTCCATGAACTTTGCATCCCGTCTTACTACAATCTTCATGCTGCCAGGAATGTAGATTCTATATGCCTTTGAGGTCTCGCTGTATCCTACGAGGCTCCCCTTTTCTACAATCTGATCTAGTTTACTGCGCTTCTCGTCTGGAATGTGACAATAAGCCATGCTTCGGAATATCCTGAGATGACTGACTTTCGACTTCTTCCCTATGAAAACTCCTTCGGGCGTTTTCTTCCCCAATGCTCTATGAGGAGTTCTTTTATGGATATATACTGCTGTGTTGCAAGCTTTTGCCCATAGATACCTAGGTAGATCCTGATCACACAACATAGCTTTGGCTTCCCCAACAATAGTTTTGTTTTTCCATGCTGCTACTCCATTATGCTCTGGATTATATGGAGTTGTCCACTCTCTTTTGATGCCCTCTTTTGCGCAGAAATATGTGAAGGCTTTGTCTGTAGATTCTCCACCATTATCTGAACACAATACCTTCATCTTTTTCCTTGTCATATTTTCAACAAGAGCTTTAAACTCTCGGAAACGATCAAAGACCTCATCCTTGGTCTTTAAGAAATAGATCCAAGTTTTTCTGGAGTGATCATCAATAAAGGTGACGAAGTATTCACCACCACTAAGAGCTCTGGTGGACATAGGACTGTAGATATTTGAGTGTATTAATCCTAATACACATTCACCTCTATTGTTACTTCTGGAAAATGCTGCTTTAGCGTACTTCCCTAGCATACATCCTCTGCATAAGTCATCATGTTCACTACTATGGATTGGTACCCTTGTAACAGTCTCTCCGAGCATCCTCAGTACTCCATGGTGTAAGTGCCCCATTCGCTTGTGCCATAATTCATTATGCTCCTTCTCACCATTACAATTGTTGCCTATCAGTGCCATTGGTAATTCAAGCTGCAACCTATACAACTTGTTGCTTCGAATACCAATTTGCTTTTTCTTCTTCCAGCTTGGATGCTTGATGTATACTTTCTTTCCCATGAAGTATACATCATATCCCTTGTCCTGTAACTGAGACACTGAAATCAAGTTCATTCCTAATCCTGACATATGCAGAACATTGGTGGCTCGGATGTTGGTCCCTGCTTTGGCCTGAAAAGCTATGGTGTCTCTCCCTACTGGAGTACATTTCGTTCTGTTTCCCGTAGTTATTTGGAAGTCCATTTGTTCTTCTTGATAGCTCGAGAAATGTTCTCGTACTCCAGTCATATGAGCTGAAGCCTCGCTATCAATATACCAAACATCCATTGACGCTGAATTTGCTAGGCATGCAAATTCTTCATCTAATCTGGTAGATAAATTTGAGACACTTTGAGTATCCATATTGTGCCAATTTCTGACGCTAATTTGTCCCAGCAACCGCTGCAGGAAAAACTGCGTCCCACCTGAGACAACCCTCTTAGCTGAATCTTCTATTGCGCGGTTCCTTCTCCCACTGACAAATTTCGATTGGAAAAACTTACCTCTCTTTCGACTCACTTAGAGAGAGTTTTCCCACGAAATCCAATCTTCTTGGCTTGAACTGTGCAATCCTCTAGGAGATTTGAATTTCTGACCCTACTGCAATTTCGAATTCCCTTCTCGTTTCAATGCTGGGTCCTCCTACGTTTTTTTTTATAGCTTACCTTTAGCTCCAATACCATGCGAAAATTTCTAAATAGAAATCCTACTATAGTGATTAATATTATTTCTTCTACTTATTATCTCAAAAATAAGTTATCCACAATATTCTTAGGGCAAATATCGAAATATATTCTAGTGCAACCTTCACAATTAAAATATTGCAGAAAATAAATGTAAGCAAAAATACTAGCACAAATACAATCACAATGACACAATTATTTTTGGACAATCGTCCCTGGAAAATTCCAATGTGGGAAAACTAGTGCAACAGATGAGGGTTTTATTATTCTTCAACAAATTCTCATGTACAAACTATAGCCAACAAAAATAGGAATGAGAAATTTTACAGACACTTCTTGATCAAGTTCTACCCCCAGGTGAAGCACTTCTTCATCCCCAGAATCCTTTTGATCCTCTCTGCGTCAAACTGCTCTCCCTGGCTCAGCGTTAAGCTGCCTACTCAGGCTCTGCGTCAAACTGCCTCTGCGCTGCCTCTTTCTGCGTCACCCTATCCTTGCTCTGCGTCTTGCTGCCTTGCACTCTCTGAATATTTTGATACCTTCTCTTCCTTTCTCACCTGCAACTCTTCCTCTGATTCGATTTTCTTTTGCCGAACTTCGACCAGTGACAAAATCGATCTTACTCAGGTAACTGAATATCTGCCTCTGGTGTGTTCTCCAAGTGCTTATCAAGTCTCCTCTTATAATCCTCTCGCTGATCAATCAACGACCTAGATTAGATTCTAATCAATGGTTAAGATCATTTGACTTGATCTCTGCCTTCTTCTAGAAGTTCCACCCTCTTTGCTGCCCCAGAAGATCCTACTTCGCTGCTCCAGAAGATTCTACTTCGTTTGCCCCAGAAGATTCTTCCTTCGATACCCTAGAAGAGTGTCCTTTTCTCTTTAGAGAAAACCCTTTCTCTCTGCCTCTTTGCACCCTTCTTTCTGCACCTCTTCGTTGGAAAATGAGTTCGAACTTGATGCTTAGAATGGAGGTCGAGTTCCCCTACTTATACCCCTCTTCTTTGGGTCTTTAGGCCGACTTGTTTTGGCAGCTTATTTAATGTTTGTAGGCCGACTTGAAGAGGTTTGGTGACAAGTTCTTTGGAGGATACTTTACATAGACAAGATGACCTTTTACAAAGTGTAACATGACTTCATTTACATGACAATGACTAGATGAAAAATAAATCCTAAAGACTCTCAATGGGAATCTTAACTCAAAAACAAAATCCTTGCTCATGAAACCCATGAAGCAAGTCAATTTAATAATTTTCATTTTTCTTATTTACATCTCTTTACATAAAATCATAATTACATGTCATTATGAAGACCAAACCTAGTTACATCTTTCAACATAGGTCAAGAGTCTTGGATTATGTCGTGAAACTATTGAAGGAAGAGTTGTTGACAGGGTTTTCCCCTAAATAGGGGTTTTTCCCTGTTTGTTCGCCTACATCTGGTGTTTGTGATCTTTGTGTTATTGTTTTGGTAATTGCTTGATGAACTAAAGATAAAAGAAGAACATAAGAAAACATAAGATTATCACAAGTAATTATCAACATAAAGAAAATCTTTCTGCCTTTCTAATTTTCTAACATGGAATAAGAGCTAAGGTGAAGGAGAAAGAACAAGGCAGCTTGAAGATCTATTAAGAGAAGAATAAGGAGCTTTAAGAAGTTTGAATAAGGGTCATCAAAAGGATCATATAAGAAGCCTACCATCTTCAAGGACAATGTCTAACTCAATGAAGGGAGAAAACAAATTAGAATGACCATCCAATTACAGGGCATGGAAAAAGAGGATAGACTGTTGATTTCTGGTAGCATCGGATGTGCTCTAAGTCTCAAATTTTGTAGGAAGGCTTGGGCACATGTATTACAAAGAACCCATAAAGCATTTTGGGAAATTCCACCCAGAGACAGTTTTATTAAAATAATTAATTATTTTTAATGGGTCCTTAAGTTTAAACTTAAGAAATTAAAATAATTAATGGGTATTAATCTAACTGTGGGTGTAACTTCTAGAAGAAGTCGAGGATCAAACAGAAATGATCTTAGCCATTGATTAGCTTCTAATCTGGGCCATTGAATGTCAACGAGGAGATTATTCAAGGAAGCTTGAGGGTCATTTAGAAGACACACAAAGAGTTGATCAGTCAGATCAAATTGCTGAAGCTAGAGGCAACGCAATGATTTCGTAGTGATCACACAGAGAGGGGCAAAGAGAGTTTTCGTTAAAATTGGCAACCCGGGTCAAACTCCACATGGGTCATCTTATTTATGACAACTGATATTTTTCTTGGATTCCTCCCTCCGAGAGGTGTAGGATTGATCTAGAGATCATCCGATTCTGACATGTACAAATGAAGTTATGAATTTATTTTGATTATGGACAAATTGTCAAGGTCGGCCAACAAACTTATGTAGGCTCAGAAGCCCAACAATCACATCTATTCCTCCTCAACATTGTATATAAATAGAAGGTGACTTAGCCTCATTTGGATACACTCATCTTCACACATTTCTCTCTCCTCATTGATTGGGTATAGATTTTTGGGCAGTCTCTCTCTCCACACGTGCAAAGGAAAGGAAGAGAAATTTTCTGTTTTAGCGTTGACCAGGTTTGACCGAACTTGCAGAAGGTTGTTTTGGGCTGCGTTGACCATCTTTGACTGCGGTTTTGTGTGAGGAATTTCTGTTTGGGTAGGGCGCATTTTTGGGCACAGAAATTGAGGCAATCCATTGACTGTTTGACCAACGTTGATTGTGGTTAGCACTGACAGCAGGTTGACTGTTTGACCAGAGTTTCTCTAGGCTGAATTTGACTATTTTGAGGGCCAATTCATCTTGCTGTTTGAAGGTTGAAGTTGACTGAAGTTGATCAAACTATTGAGGGTCAAATCTGCCTTGTTGACTAGCGTTGACTTTTCTGGTTAGGGCTCTTTTGCTGCTATTATAAATTATTAAATTTGTAAATTGTACTATCTCTCTCCGCTGAACTATTGAAGACTATAAGAAGAATTGATCAAGGGTTGCCCCACATTGGGGTTTGTCCCTGGCTAGTGGCACATCTTGTGTCCTCTTGTCTTGGCTTGTTGTCTATTGTTTTTGTTTATGTTCTATCTGCATTTTACTATCATGTTGATGTGATTGCTAAACTGGATATTGATATTGGGCTAATAAAAAAATTGAAGTAAAATTGCTCTAAAGCATAGAACATACCATTGTTGCCTAAAATTAACAGTTTTGGCTGGAGGATCTTCTTCGGAGCCAAGAATATTCAGCAAAGAGGCAGAGAGACACATAGAGGAGGCAACGCAGTTGGCAGAGAGGGTGACGCAAAGCTAGGAATGACACACACAGGACCCACGCAGAGTAGCACAAAATCCTTTTACGCAGAGGTCCGAAATTTGTTGGGGAGGATGACGTTCTGCTCTGGGAGGGCTGTGTTGACCACTACGTGTCACTACCCATAGCAGTACACCCCATTTTTCCGCAAAAGGGATAGCGCTTGATCAATGTGTTCGTGCCGTTCGATTATCATCATCAGCCCAATCATGTTATATTGTAAACCCAGTCTGCATGTGTAAATTGTAAATAATCTCAACAGATCTGTGTCATATATGTAATTGCCTAGGTAAACCTAATTTTCTAGTGATGATCTACGTTCCGGAAGGTTTTTTGTCTCACCAATCCATGATCGGCAGAGTTTTCTTTCAGCGTAACCCCAAAGCCGGAATGGATTTTGTCATTAGAATCTTAGGGGAGTCCTAGTGTGCTAGATTGAGTATATGTAAAAGTGATTTGGGAATAATCTTAACTATCTGGTTAGGTTATTTTATTACAAATTGTTTGATCTGATATATTATATTTGTGTCGCAGAACTTGGTAGTTTGTGAGGGTCTATATCAAATGGGTTTTCCCCCGTGAGACGTAAAAATGTAAAAATCATGATGAAAAGTGTCTTGAGGGTTAGAAAAATAATTTATCCCCTCATAAGTCCTAGGTCCTAGGTAATTTTAAATTTTCCAAAGGCTAGGTTCGAGGGTCCTTTAAAAAATTAAATTTTAAGAGGTCCAAAGACTAAGGTTAAATGATTATTTTGCTAAATTTTATGCCCTTGGTCCCTAGGGTTAAGTCAAAGTCAAAATTTTGAGGAAATTAATTCAAAAATTAAATTTTTGAATTAATTAAAATGCATTTAAATGATAATTTCGAATTTCCTCATTATTTTAATTTCAACGGATAAGATTAAAAGATTTTTTGATCCTCATCAACGGTCGAGATCGCTTTGACAAGGATCAATCGAACTAGCCGTTGGGAAATTTTTCTTTAAATAGGAGGTCAGTGGTCAGTTGAGATGATTCGACCTTTGAGTCGTGTGCTAAGTGAAATCTCTCTTGTAATCGTTTTTCATGTGCAATAAAGAAAGACTTTGAGGTTAATCTCTGCTAGTGTTACTCTTCATGGGAATGCTGTAAGATGTTTTATTTTCTTGCATAGATTTACTTTCAGCCATTGATGTTAGCTTATTGAAGAGTGATTTAAACACAGGTATCTTGTTTGATCATTAGGGTTTGAATGATAGTTTAATTTCTGAATATAATGGCAGGTATCTCCATTAAATCTGAATTTCATTGTCGTTTTCTCTCTCTATGTTAATGGTTGAATTAAGTTGTGCAGGAAATCTTTGATTTTGAGATCACAGGGCATTCGGGGAAGTCTTCAGTTGGACCAGCCAACTCCTGGATATCATTTTCTGAAGAGCCCAACTGGTTTTGATCCCGAACTTATCATTAGAATTTCCATTGTGGATGCATGAAGGGTTTTTTGAAGCACCTCACCTTAAATTTAAAATTCTAAAAAATATGTGGCGTAATGACAGATCTGGTTTCTTAGAGCTTTTAACTGGTGAATATTGTAATTATTTAGCTAATTTTTTGGGGTTTTTTAATTTCATCCTCGCATATATTGTTTCTGGGCGTTTTGTTTTGCCATTGCAGGTTACAGGTCTGAGGAAAAAATTTTGTTTGAAGCTAGATCTAGGCCCTGGAGGGTAAGATCTGACCTCAGGATCAGCTCTTGCGGGGTTTCTGAAAAATTTAGAGGGTTTTTTCAGGCTATCTGTTGTTGCCCAGGGTTTCATTGTGTTACAGGAAAATTTTGAATTTTTTTTGAAAGCAAGCTGTGCTGTGCATGCTGCCCTTTGCCTTGCATTGCTTCGTAGCACCCTCCACGCAGTCTTTCCCTCATTGCTTGATCATTTCTTCACTGATATCGCTTCTCCATTTCCGTACGTTGCTCATTCCCTGCGCTTTTCTTTTACGCCTGCCCAACCTGCATAATCCCCATACTCTGTCAGCAATCCTCATCCTGTTGCGCTGTCCTCAGATCTCTGTCCGTCGAACTCCATCTTCCTGCCCGTAGACTTCCTCAAACCTGCATCCAACTCGTCTTTTTTTGGCTCCTCTCCTTTCTCCCTCACGCAGGCTTCTATTCCTGCTTCCATAACCTACGCTGCTTTGATCTACTCTCGACATCTCCTCACGTTGTCGCTGTCTCTTCCTTCCACTGTCCGGACCTGCACACGCACAACTGCAAACCCTCTCCTCGCTGTTCTTTGTTTGCCCGTCGGACTCACGCAAACATGTAGAGAAACAACATAAGATTTCGATTTTTTTTTTATTATGCGTGGGTGAAGCTTAGGGTTAGCATAATTAGAATGCATTTGATTTTTAGGTTAACTTATCTTCTTCTTTTTTTATGAAGTGTGTGTTAATATAATTTTTTTTATTTTTATTTTAAAGAATTCGATTTTCATTTTTGTTATATATTTGATACGATTAGGTGTTAGAATTAGACTTTTTAATTATTTAATTTTGATTTTATTTAACTTAGATTTTCATTTTTTAGCTAGGTTTTATATATATTTCCTTTATTTTAGTTTACGAATTTAGTTAAAATTTAAGTTTTAGTTTATATAGATTTCGATTTTGTTTTATATATATTTATTAGTTTTAACATAAAAAATTCGGTTTTGTTTTGATTTTTTTTTATTTTTTGTTTTTATTTTGAGTTGATTGTTTTTTTAGTTTAATGGTTTCAATTTTGTATTTAAAAAATCTAAAAAATAAAAAAATTTATAACAATAAAAAATAAAAAATCCCAAAAGCATAAAAAGTTTAATCCTTAGGTTTTTATTTAGTCTTGTTTTATTTTAGAATTTAGTTTATATTTTAATCACTTAAAAATAAAAAA
>APFE030296104.1:30617-46746 GCA_000404065.3 Pinus taeda
TTCCTTTTGATGTCTTTTTTCTGTTGTGGTATCAGTATTCATCATTTTACTATAGTTAAATGTGCTTAAATTTTTATCTGGAGTTTAACTATTGGAAAGTGATAAATTTCCTAGAGTTGAAATTTCAAGCATAATCATTTTAAATTCTAGCTGGTTAGCATTTAAATTTTATGGTTATTTAAATCATTTGAATCTTTATAAATTTAATTGCTAAGATATTGTGGCTTTATAGAAAATATTTTGTTATTGCTTGAATTATATAATGCTCGTTACATATAAGATATTTTACAAATTTTTCAAGCAATCATTAATTATTTCATAAGCAACAACAAGTAATTGAATACCTTGGATCATTGACTCCATAAGGCATTGGTTGTAATCATTTAAAATTCAATCAATTTCTTAATAAGATAAGCCTTTATCAAGTATTCGATTGCTTCGTTGTGTCTCCCGAACCCGCTAATTCACAACTGGTTCTCTTCTATCCCATAGGGTCTACCCCCCTTAGCCTGCTATAGGGAGACAACTTAAATAGAGGGATCGGGGATTAGGGTGATAGCCCCTGATCTGAGCGTTGTCGCAGCGCATAGACATTCTGTGCGACAACATTTTTTGGTGCCATTCTCGGGGATATTTTGTTCTCGATGCTTAAACGACATTTTATCTTCATTCTCCTCATATCATCTTTATCATTTTTACCGGCAACGCCAACATTTTTTGGCGCCGTTGCCAAGGATAGAGTTTTCCTGTCCTTGGTCCTCACGACATTCATCTTTTCAATCATCTCATCTTTTACGCCATTCATTAGCCTATCAAACGGCCAACATTTCCTGGCATCATTTGATCTTTTCATGGTCCTATCTTTCGTCATCTCGTTAATCGTTTCATCTGTACCTTTAGCACTTGGACACCTTGGTTCGTTTCTTGTTTGGGTGGCGACTCCATTCCTTTTCATTTATTTTTTCTCAGACAAGAAGCCCTCCCTTATATCCGATCCTAGAGTTAGATTCATGTTCAAGTGGCGACTTCACTTCTTTCATCTCTTGATTTTCTTGAGCAGAGGTCTCTCTCTATCATCCATTTGGTCCCTCATTATTCATATGGATTATTCGTTTACCCCGTGGCATTTTACTGATGTTATCCATGATATTCTGGAAGTGGCCATTTCGAAATTGTCTTTGTTCTCAAGTGGTGATTCAGTGGCTGTTAGAAAGCATCTATGCAGGTTTTCTCATATAATGCTCATATATTGTAGTTCTCCTCAGTATGATCATGAAGATGTCAAAATGCGTCTATTTGTCTTTTCTTTAGAGGGTGATGCTTTGAATTGGTTTAATAATTGTCCTAAAGATCTTTCACTTCTTTACAAGACATCATTCATGCTTTTAAAGATAGATATGGTTATCAAGATAGCTTGCCTTGTGCTTCTCAAATTATGCAACAGAATGAAAGTGATCTGATGAAGGATCCAGTTGTCGATGAAAGATTTCAAGACAATTCTCCATATCAGAGTGTGCCATCCACTTGCACCATTACAGATCAAATCCATGACAATGGGAAGACAGGGACAAATTGTCAAATTAGTGTCAACAATGAAAGGGAAAATCAGAAGCAAATTATAGAAGAACTAATGCGGCTGGTAAAAAATATGGAGATTAATCAAGAAAAATTTGTAACTAATTACATCAATGATATGAGAACTTTATACACCCACCTGGAAAAGTGAGGTAAGGAGATGGAAACCATGAAAGTCAATCATGATAGGGAAATTAATTCTAGGCAAAACAAGTTATTAACTATGGATGAAGAAATGACTATCATGACATTCGATTATAATAATCAGTTGGCTACCATGCAAGCAAATCATAAGAAAGAGATAAACTCTATGTAGCATTGCTTGATGACCATAAAGGCAAAGAATGACAAAGTAATAAAAGATATGGAAGCTAGTCAGATATGTCTTTAGAATAAGTTATTGAGCATGAAGGAAGACCATGCCAGGAAATCAGTGCTATGAAGGTTGAACACTCTAGCCAGATGGATGTCGTAACAATACAGGTATAGAAATTTCAACAGCGGCCAGAGGATGAAAGAAACAAAGAGACGTTGATAGATCAGAAGCCTCCTTATCTATTGCAACAAGCTCCATCTTATTATGAGGAGGTCATTAGTTCTATTGAAAACTGGTTAATTGAAGGTGATCCGGATAAAATAGAAAACAATAAAAATCAGATGCAAGATGAAGAAAGACATGTCATGCATATCTTACATACTTCATCTGAAAGTTTTGAAATAGAATGTTCCACATCGTCAGTGATACAACCTACCACAAAGAAAAAGAGCAAGAGAAAGAGAAAGAGAAAGCGATTTGATGCATCATATGGCCGCGAGAGGCTTGATTTTCGGATAGGAAAAAGTCCTACTGTATGCAGAATTGGACAAGGCACATCCGAGAAGTAGCCGACAGATTTTCCTGAAAGCAAGCAAATGCTCAGTATACACTATATTGAACGCATCTGATGCCATGGGGCTTCCTCTATATTTTTTAACCCTACTCTTTGTCTTTGCAGCATTTCATTTCTGTCTTAGGATTAGATTTACTTTTCATGTTACTAGATAGTTATTAAATGAAGAGTTTATATCTTTCCTGTGCTTAATGTTATATGATGATTTTTGGATGGACGCTACTTAAGTTTTGTTGTGTGTTGCGTGGATGCAGATTCTGGATTCTCACATTCCTACAGTGTAGGAACGTGTCCCCAAGTAGAGCCAGATGTTGACCACTACGTGTCAACTGCCCATAGCAGTACACCCCCTTTTTTCGCAAAAGGGATAGCGCTTGATCAATGTGTCTGTGCCGTTCGATTATCATCATCAACCCGATCATGTTATATTGTAAACCTAGTCTGCATGTGTAAATTGTAAATAATCTCAGCAAATCTGTGTCATATATGTAATTGCCTAGGTAAACCTCATTTTCTAGTGATGATCTACATTCCGGAAGGTTTTTTGTCTCACCAATCCATGATCGACAGAGTTTTCCTTCAGCCTAACCCCAAAGCTGGAATGGATTTTATCATTAGAATCTTAGGGGAGTCCTAGTGTGCTAGATCGAGTCTATGTAAAAGTGATTTGGGAATAATCCTAACTATTTGGTTAGGTTATTTTATTACAAATTGCTTGATCTACTAGATTATATCTGTGTTGCAGAACTGGGTAGTTTGTGAGGGTTTATATCAAATGGGTTTTCCCCCGTGAGATGTAAAAATGTAAAAATCATGATGAAAAGTGTATTGAGGGTTAAAAAAATAATTTATCCCCTCATAAGTCCTAGGTCCTAGGTAATTTTAAATTTTCCAAATGCTAGGTTCGAGGGTCCTTTAAAAAGTTAAATTTTAAGAGGTCCAGGGACTAAGGTTAAATGATTATTTTGCTAAATTTTATGCCCTTGGTCCCTAGGGTTAATTCAAAGTCAAAATTTTGAGGAAATTAATTCAAAAATTAAATTTTTGAATTAATTAAAATGCATTTAAATGATAATTTCGAATTTCCTCATTATTTTAATTTCGACAAATGAGATTAAAAGATTTTTTGATTCTCATCAACGATCGAGATCGCTTTGACAATGATCACTTGAACTAGCCGTTGGGAAATTTTTCTTTAAATAGGAGGTCAGTGGCCAGCTGAGATGATTCGACGTTCGAGTCGTGTGCAATGTTGCATGAAGCGCCCCCCCTGGTTCCAAGCCCGGAAGCGCGTCCCGTGCAGAAGCGTCTAGGAAGCTTTGGTGGAAGCGCGCTTCTGAAATTCGGAGGCGCGCTTTCGCCAAATTTTGCCGCTTCCTAGAATTTTCCGAAGTGTGGCTTGGAAGCATGCTTCCGAATCTCCGAAGCGCGCTTCGTACGACGCTTCGGCAATATGAAGCGTGGCGCTTCGGAGGGCGAAGCGTACGCTTCCGAAAAAGCGTTTAGAAAATCGTTTTTTTCTTTTCAAATTATTTTTTTTTTAAATTTTAGGTGAGTTTGCTTGTTGGGGGTGGGTCCTGTTGACTGTTGGAGTAGCACCTGACGATTATTTGACGACTCCATGCCCAAGGATGATCCAAAGGACACTTGTATCATCAGATGTCATCAGTCAACAGAGTTTTTAACTCTCTCTCTATCTTCTCATCATATTTCTTCTTTGTACCCAGATTCCACACCCTATGGGGAATTGTAATAAGTGATGCTAGTATGATGTTTCTTGAATTTGTAACAGGCCTAGGATGTGGGACTCGATCAGCAAACGAGTACACCTTGGAGTGTTTTTTTATCCGGTGAATTATCCCTTTCGTTTCCCTTCTTTTTCAGAGGGGGATAATTCTCTGGATTTTTTCACTCGTGCACACCCCAAAGCCGAGGTGACGGTTTGAAGATTGAGCCCCTGACACATATTAGTGTCTAGGGTCGATGTATATTACCATACTAGATCACACGAAAAGTTTCGTGGAATTTGGCTAGGTCTAAGTAGGATTTTTTAATAGTTAAAAATTTCCCGCAAAACGGGATTTTTTAATTATTTTTTATGTAAAGGCATAAATAACTGGCCTTAGGAGATGTCTGGGGCGTATGACCAGTCAAAATTCATCCTCAGAGGCCCAACATTCTCCTAAAGCCTACTTTGGGGGTCAAAAAATGACTCAGAGTCTCCCAAAAGGCAATTTTTCCAGTGACAGTGGCAAAAATGAAGAAAAAATTCAAAAAAATGAATAATTGGAAAAATTTTAAAAAAAATTCCAAAGTCAAAATAAGTCAAATTTTGACATGGAAGTCAAACAGATGATCAAGAATGATGTGGCAAGCAATGTGGGGCCCACCTCACCTCATAAAGTTTCAGAAAGTCAATGTCAAAGTCAAAGTCGAAGTTCATGCGGTACAACAAAATGTTTGAGGTTCCAAGGTTGATTTAATTTAAACATGGAAGATAATAAAGTGACTTGGCACATAAGATAAAGAAATCAATATAAAAATATTTGAGTGGGGGACAAAATGAGTGACATGGCATCCACCTTGGAGGTCAACAAATAAGTAAAAAAAAAGGCCAACAAATTATCAGAAAATCAGTTTTTATTTCACGGATTTGAAAAGTTTTGAGTGGGGACAAAACTGCCACATGGGACAGACTTTGTCTCCCACTTGTCCCCCACTAAAACTTGTGGATGATTGAGGTTTATACGCAGCAGTTTGTGCATCATTTATTTCACGGATTTGCAAAGGTTTAAGTGGGACAGAACTGCCACATGGGACAGTTCTTGTCCCCCACTTACTCCCACTTGTCTCCCACTCACAATACGTATCAGCCAATGGGATCAGCAGGGATATGTTGCTGCCAGCCAAAGGAAGTTTATACACAGGTCAAACAGCAGCCCACTCACAGCAATCTACGCAGCTACAATCAGCAGGCAGTCCGTACGTAAGTTAACACATGTTTTATAGCAGTTTAAAGCATATATTCCAGCATTCACGTGGGCCCAATCAATTAAACAGCAGTCAAAGGTAATACGCTGATTTAGACAGCAGTTTACAGGCAGTTAGATGAGCAGTTGGATGAGCATTTAGATCAGCATATTACTCAGCAAGTTAATCAGCAGTTGCATGGGCAGTTCCAGCAAAGCAAAGGCAGCCACATGTTTATCCTACAGCAGTTATCTTCACATTGGGATTGTCATCTAAGCCACTTGTCATTTCATTTTTTCATTGGGATCTTCACCTTATTTCCATTTGTCACTGGAATTTGCCTTGGGATTGTCTCCCATTTTCCTATTTATATGAGCCTTGGGTCTTATTGTATTAGGATAGAACGAGCTATTGGGCTGGCGGAGACTATGCTGGATTTTGTATTCAGCATTTACATTAATAAATAAAAGTCTTTGGGGTTACCAGCTTCTCTTGTGGTGCATGCCTTGGTACATGAGGTATACTTGTGTCGTTTAAAATTCATGTGATTTTCATTTGCTATCTAGTTGTTTTTTCATTTTTCGGCCCTGAAGGCACTATTTGTGCTAGGGAGGAGAAGATTTGCAGCTATCTTCAAATCTCTTCTGGGCTTTGGTAAATATTCTTGGTACACTTGTTTGTAGCTTGTCCAATTCCTCGGTTGAAATGACAAGCTCAACTTGGTCTCTATATGCCAAGTCCCTTTTTGCACTAACAATTTGTTTGCAAGTGTTTTCTGTGTTTCCAAGCGACAGGTTTGCCAGCTCTGTTGGAGGGCGAGGACTTCTTCGGCGGGAATAGTCACCTCCAAGGACACCAAGGGTCCCACATGCTGTTCAAGCCATCAAGCTCTTAAGACATCAAAAAGAGATTTACTCAAGAGGGAAGTATCTTGATCCCTTAGCTTAGTTTCTATTCTGAAAAGTCAAAACAAATTTTTTCCTTTCATTTAAAGCATTTGTCTTCATCATGAAAAATATAAAAAATAAAAAATTATTTTTGTTGCCAGATTCAGTTGTTTTCATGTTATAGCTTTTACGCTGAGATCTGAAGTTTTCAGAATCGGAAGATACGATATGATATTCTAAGCTGATGAACAAATGATTGCTGTTCAGTTTCACCACGTTTCTATATCATTTAACAAGTAATCATCTTATAATGATCTTCAAGCCAACTGGTTCCTTGCTAATTGCCCCAATCATTTTAGTGCTTATCCTATCGTGTCTCGTGTCTCCCAACCAACTGGTCGACAGTTGGTCCTTCATCATCTCTCAGGGTCCTAACCCCCCTTAGCCGTGGGAGCAGGCTTAAACAGAAGGGATCGGGGATCAGTAGTGACAGCCCCCGGTCTGAAGCGTTTGCTAGTGCCAGTGCCGGCGACCAACACCCCTAAAATTATTTTAATGTGTAAAATAGCATATCCTTGGTGACAAGCCCACCAAGTAGCTCATAAAGTGAAGAATAAGCCATCCAAAATGATGAAATGATGATGTAGAAGGGTCGTTAGAGGGCCTCAATGAGTCCTCAAGGTGCCACAATGAGAGTGAGGGCTCTATGAGTGATAGACAAGGGGGTGGCCCCTTGATCTCCAAGTAAAACATCACGTGGTGCTCCAAAGTGGATTTGAGGCACAAGTAGTGATCTCATGGGTCTCCTGATGAAAATAAGCCTGCAAACTGCTCCAAATGAGGGCACAGAAGATGGTGCTTTCCCTCCTATATCTCAAGGGTGAGACAAACCTACTTTGGGCCTCGGATCAGCTACAAAACCATGTATATATTGCTAAGCCAGTTGGGGACACTGCTAGTCCAAGTGCATCATCTCACGCACCAATGTGGGGCAATGAACAAGTTGTTGAAAGTGTTGAGGTTGCCCATGGCATGAGATAATGCTCTGTCACATGATGGAAACTCATGGCTCTCAACGCTTCCCCTACAAGTGTCAATACGATCCTCTGGTGGGCCTGGGCCCTAGTTAAGCTACCCAACCCATGATGAAAACACCTGTTAATCCTATAGAAGATTCAGGTACAATAATTCATTAGTGCATCTAAGTGAATCAAGCTTGTTAGCCAAGGGCATTGTTGTCGCTGAAATTGTATAGGCAAGATGCGACAATGCTTAGGGCGGGCATTGTCACACTAATCCTCGCCCTCTTCGTTCTAGTTGTCTCCCTACAGCAGGCTATGGGGGGTGGTCCCTATGAAATGTGAAGATGGAAAGACCCATCAGCAACCGACAAGTCTAGGAGACACAAATGAATGGCCTAGCAACTTGGTTAATTTAGCAAGTTAAAAGATTATATGGCATTATCTTGATAGACCAATGCCTTAATGGAGTCAAATACTTGCTTTAAACATTTTATTTGCCAAGTAATCGGATGAACAGTCGCTGCCTTAAGATGCTTCACTATCCTAAATGAGATGCAACTCCTAAAATCTAAGTGATATGCAAAATCTTGGTTGATTTTAAATTATATGCCTACTTAGGTGAATCCTTCCTCTTAACTATTTTGAAGCTAGTCTCTAGAGTAGGTTGTGAGAGAGAAACTTAGGGGAAGATAACAGAGGCTATATTAACAATACCTCCCCTGGGGTTCTAACCACCCGATGCCTCTCACACTGCGAAGACTGTGGTTCTAACGACTGTAAGGTCACCGTGTAACCACTAAAGAACGTCTACACTTCACAAGTTGGGTGAGAAAGGTGGTCTTATCTAACTGTCAACCAACCTTATGCTTGGAGGTAAGTTAGTTAATGCAAAAGTAGCCCTATAATGCAAATTAAAATTATGAGTGTTATGAGTGATTAATCTTAAGGTGGGATTGTTAAGGTTCTTAAGTAGTTAATAATATCTCGATTTAGGACAATGAAGTACTTAACAATAAACAATGGCAATCTTCCCCACAAGAGAAAGTGCTCAAAGTAAACAGAGCTAGAAAATGTTGCCAAGATTACCAATAGACAATTGTTCATAAAATAGACAAATCCAATGCTTCTTTCAACAATTAGATAAGGATCTTTATGCACAATTAGTGAATCTTCAAAATTATAACAATGGAACGCCAATATGTTAATTAGATACTCAAGAAAAATTGAATTCCTTGTTATTTACTTCAAGATTCATCTTATCACAATTATGATTAGGCTTGATTAAGTGCTTTAAATATGATTTAGATTAATAAGATTGTAAATCCACAAGAGATTTATCTCTGCAATATCAATGAAGAGCAATGTATCCACTAATTCAATAACCAATGATAGCAATGACAAACTAGAGTTATTCCTTTAGAAACAATGTCACAACAATATTAGCTATCAAAGGGCTAGCAACTAAGCTGAAAAGGGACGCTGAGGACTAGAAAAGACGTCTAAGGCTCACAGCTAGGGCAGAGGAGGAGGATGGCTAGGCCCAAGGGACTAAAAAACAATTCGAAACTCCTGCAATTCCAAAAATGCCAATGATCGCTTGAAAAATGTTGGACAGCTTTCCTCCTTCAACTAGACGTTGAGTTGTTGGAAGTTGGGGAGGCTAGATCGTACCCTCAAGGGCTTAAATCAACCT
This sequence comes from Pinus taeda, assembly GCA_000404065.3. NCBI lineage: Eukaryota > Viridiplantae > Streptophyta > Pinopsida > Pinales > Pinaceae > Pinus > Pinus taeda. The sequence goes on from APFE030296104.1 coordinate 39,655, forward strand.
TCCTTGCTTGGATGAATAGCCCAAAAAAAATTTCTTCTTCAAACCTTTAGTTATCACCTATGCAAATGAATAAAAGAATTCCAAACCCCAAATATATATACAAAATTATAAAACCCAAATACCCAAGTGTTGCAAAATGAAAGGGTTAGAAAAATAATTTACAAATATTTACAATATTTACAAATTAAATTTAGAAGCTCTCATGAGCAAATCAATTCCTTTTAGCCCAAGATCAAATAATAATTTTGAAAAATATCTTTTAAGTAAATGACAATGGATGAATAATTTCGAAAGATATATTGGCCAAAACCCTTCTGCAAAATTAATTACCACAATGAAATCTCAGAGCCCAAACAAAGGTCGGCTCTTCTCCACAGTCTATGAACTTGGAGCCCAAGGGTCAATGTACCTGTAAATCTTTATAATTTTCTCAAGATAAAATTGTTAGATCATATGGTGAATTAGATCACCTAAGATAGCATGTACCAATAAAATGTTTTTATCAACGACAAATGAAATAACAATTTATAAAAAAGTTATATGGCACAATATAGGATAACACATAGCTAACACATACCACAAATCAGTAGAAGAAGAACACCATGAACTGAACCCCAAAGTTTTTCTATTATGATAAAAAATGTTCCCAACAGAACAGCAGCTCAATATCAGCGCTACAAATTTTTTCTCATCCAAAGATCATCATAAGATACCAAATAGAACCTCAATAGTTTCTTTATATAGAGAAACCTCTCCAAGTGGAAAATAACAGTTAGTTGGCTTGATCCTCGTCAAAATAATCTCGACCGTTGAAAATAACTTGATCATCTTTTAATCTCCACCATCGAATTTTTTTATTTTGAGCAAAATTTTAAATTTTTCTTAAAAACTACTTTTAATTAATCCAAAAATTAATATTTTGGATTAATTAAATTTGACTTTGACTTAACGACCAAGGTCCAAGGGCTCAAGTTTTTTTAAAATACCCATTTTTCCCTTAGTGGAGGACCTCCAAAATTTGACTTATTTTTGACCCACGAATTTTTTATTATTTTCCACTTGGAGTGAAATTAATTTCTTTGCAGTTATTTTTTACTCTAAATTAATTAATTTTATGGCTTAGGATTTTAATTTAATTTAGCCAGAAAAATTAATTAATTGACTCTAGAGGAAATTAATAAGTTTTCCTCTCTCAAATATTTTAGCCATGGTTTTTGATTGCAAGGGACCATGCACCAAAATATTTTTACATCAAAATAATTACAATATCAACCCTTGAAAGGGGAAAACACTTTTAGACATAGACTTTCAATAATTTACCCAATTCTGCAACACAATATGATCTAGTATGAAACCAAGCATGCTTATAATAAAATAAATTAGCCATGGTGTTCTGATTACAAAGGACTATGCACTAAAATTATTCTTAAACACAACTTTTACATCAAACTTGATAAACATTAGGACTCACTTAAGACCTTGTCAACAAATTTCACCCTAGCTTTGGGGTTTAAGCTGGAAGAAAAACTTTGTCAATTATGTGTGTTTACAAAACACATAATTCGGGAGGTTAAAAAACTTCCTAGAATGAAATCCTTTGCCAAAATCGGAAGCCTACCTAGGTGTTGTTACATAATTAAATGGTCATATTAGCATCATTTACAATAATTCTTGCAAAAATTTGGGTTTACAATGAAGACTTCATGCTAGCATATGACTTTGATCTCTAAAAAAAAATCTCCACTTTGTCGTACACTGCTTTCTTGGATTGTTGACATTGTGTGGTCAACAGGCACAAATGAGACTTCATATTGGGTTTCTCTTCCAAATTTGGGGCTTTGAGCATGTAATGGTGTTACCTCAATAGGTAGGAGTGCTTAATAAAGGGAAAGACATGTCCAAGGCACATCCTTTAAGTGGTAGGTGTCATGTGGATAATAATGAAGTAGATTGGGATGCAATGGTCTCAAGGCCAAATGACATGGGCTCAAGGGTGGTAATGATGAGGAATGTTCACATATTTGGATGAATGAATGTATGAGGGAGCAGTCATGGTACATGATTTACCCTAGCCTTTGTTTTTCCACCCTTCTTCATTTGCCTTTTGCCTTTTATTGATTTTTCTTTTATTTTACTGCTCGGGGCTCCAAGGGATGAGAGCATGTTGTGTATGATATAGTAGTGATTAACCCCTTAAGGTGAGGTAGTTCATTGCCCACTAGGGGTTGGGACATGCATGGGTTCCTTAATAATGCAGGGGACACTCATAGGGACCCTAGGAAATCGCCATAATGATAAGGGGTAGAGCTTATACTCAGTTTTTGCCCACGTGCTAAATTTATTGTCCCGACCATCTTTGTATTTTGTGGTATTATATCCTTTTGTATGTGGCCATATTATGCTTTTATCTTTCTTTTTTTAGCTGCATCAACCTTTGGGGCATCGTTCCAAGCTCGACCCAGACATGTGGGCAAGGGGAGGGGAAGTACCAGAGCCTTGTGGAGCCAGAGAGGGAAGATGGTGAAATAGGGCATGTAATGTGCAGAGAAGAGTGAAAAATGTGAAACGGGAAAAAGGGACCACCCATTTAAGGTGAGGGAACAAGACTATAGTTGAAACCCTTCCTCCTTCCAAGTCACCCAATAATCCATACCCAAGTGTGCCCAAGAAAAACAAGCAAAAGCACCCAATTGCACAATGAAAGACATACCTTTAGGATTGGATGGCCCACCCTCAAACATACAATCTCGACAAATGAGCAAGGGGACATATGAGTAGCTTAGGTAGCGGAGATCAATTAGCACAATATCCGCTACACTGGTGGTTGTCAAGGGCTATTGGTTGTCGATTGAAGACAAATCTAGGAGAAAAATTTCTCCTATGGGGTCACCCATTGGTGGTGGGTAACATCTAGCTCCAACTGGGACATGAGCTCTATGTGGAGTGCACAAACCATGTACTTGAACAGGGAGGTCATAAGAACACCAACAATCCTTTGGGACTGCAGACCTATTATCTTGCACATCACAAACAATTGTTCGAAGCATCTATCCTGGGCGTACTTTGATCGCCCATGTTTTCATCAAATAATAAAACCATACAAAAAATAAAATATATTCTAAAGTGCAAGTCTAATCTAAATGCATGAGAACATGATATGACGATGTTATCTATGGAAAAATCAATATGCAATGCATCCTACCTTGACATGCATATTACATTATGCAAATGCTAAGTGTAATCATAAACCCAATGAAACCAACATATCATCCAATCAATATCAGATTTCCTACCCCTATGATTTATCATGACATGTACATGAGAGCAAACATGACAATCACAACACCCTTGTGCTAAGTCACAAGGGTGGGAGGTGGGTAAATAAAGTGACCACATATGAAAGATCATGGATGAGGAAAGGAAAGAAGAACGCAACTTGCACCATTGGATCCTTTCTTCGAGCCAATAGATAAAGATATCAACAATCAAGCTCATGATTCACTGATGAAGGGCTACCTCAAGCATATCATCCTCATCATGGTCCTTCTTAATGATGTCACGCTTCATGGTTGCCTTAAGGTCATGACAGGAAGGAAAAGGAGGCGTTCGGCACGAATGATCATGGTCAATGAATTGTATTTCCTCATGATCATGCTCAGGAAGGGGAAAGGCTCATCATCAATGGTGATCGTGTAAGGTGTGAGGATGGGTCCATAGATGACTTGAATATGTCCTCAAGATCATAAGGGAGGCATCGAAAGACAAGGCTCTTATCGATATCATCATCATCAGTATCATAGATAGGGTCCTCATCAAAACGATACCCATCAATTTCCCACTCCCCCTATTCAATATGCAAGTAATCACTAATGTCAATGACCAAGGGGCTAGTGGGGTCATCTTTCTCAAGGTTCTTGATATGCACAATGTCAGAGACAACATTCTTCAAAAAGATGGGGCTATCTTTAATTCTGATTTCTAAGGAATCATCATCTTCATGATCCTCCTCATGTTCAATGAAGGCTTCCTCCTAAATATCTAATTCTTGGTAAGCTTGTTCCCTAGCTTGAAAATGCTCAAGAAAGCTATCAAAGAATGCTTCGATTGTCAAGATGCTCCTAGGCTTGCAATTATATAAGCATGAATTATGACCATGGACAGATCTCATGAACAACATTGTGAGGACATCGTGATAAACCACCTCAGCCTTTGAGGCATATAAATCAAACCTGGCCACATGATCAATTGCAGAAAGTGGATCACCATCAAACTTGGGCACCCCACATATGGTAGTCCACGTGAACTGATTAGGGTGTCCAGGTGATATGGATTGGATCATTATATTGTTTGTCATCCATCTCGATGCATTCAGAGTGGAAAAAGTGGAGGAATCAACTCACAGGATTGTTTTTACTGACGGGACTCAATTTTTCAAAACGGGATTTGAAACCTTCCAAGAGCGTTTTGAGGCATCAAACAACGTTTCTTGGGGGTAAAACTTTGCCACTTAAATGTGGCACCTTTTCATGTTATTCTACGAGCAGAGAGCTTTCCAATAGAAGCGCGTCAATCGGAGTTTATATGCAAAAGTTATGTCACTCAGAAGTTGACCTTCTTATTTTCATCACTATGGTTCGAGAGGATGTCACGTTGGCTCCCATTATTCATGGAAAAGGGGCTAGCCATGTGATTGTGATGTAAAAGACTCTAGAAGAGTCCATTTTGAAACTCTGGTTAAGAGTTGAGGTAGTCAAACTTAATCACTAGTAGGCTATCGAATTGAGTTACAACTGGGCCGCTAGAAGGAAGAGGCATTTCATTCTTTCGAGAGCATTTGTTCCAGAGCTGAGCAAAAATAGCTAAGAGGGTTAGGATGTAGAGCACACAAAGAGGATTTGTGCAATGTAGCAGCCCACGGGCCACAAGCCATACTCTTCTTTGTACCTACAGCCATATTTTCAGAGAGAGAAAGAGAGCGAAGCGGCCTCACCTTCCAACTGGGTTTTCTTCTTAAAGGGTTTCCAAGAGCATATCTTGTGTCTTATGTGTGTGTGAGCCTTTATTTTTCCGTTCTCTATTAATTTCCATTCACATATATGCATTAATTACAGTAAAATCTACAGATCTAAAAATTTAATAGCGCTGTAATTGTGTAGAATTTCAGATTTTTAATATAATATTATCATATCTTGTTAAAATTGACAACTAGGGCCAAACTCCATGTGGGTCATCTTATTATTGGAAGCGGATATTTTTCTTGGATCCCTCTCATCGAGAGGTGTAGGATTGATCTAAAGATCGTCCAAGTCCGATGAGTATTCATGGAGATATGAATTTATTTGTGTTATGGGACAATTCGTCAAGGTCGGCCAACAACCAAATAAACCCCACTTGTGCTCAACGTTTTAGTATAAATAGAGGTGGCCTTCAAGTCATTTCAACACACTTGGGATCTCTTCCTCTCTACTTGTATTTGGGTTTTAGTAGGAGGAGAGATCCTAAGGGATAACGCTACCCTAATCTAGAGGGCAGACGTCGGAACTGCCAGGAATAACCGAAATTGCTGGGAAAAGCAGGAACTACTAGAACTGTGGAAATTGTTGAAACTGTCAGACCTGTCGGGAAAAGCCAAAACTGCCGGAACTACTAGGAAAAGCCGGAACTGTCGGAACTATCAGGAATTGTTGGAACTGTCGGGAAAAGCCAGAACTGCTGGAACTGTCGGGAACTACCGGAACTGTCGGGAAAAGCCGGAACTGCCGGAACTGCCAGGAAAAGCCGGAACTGCCAGAACTGCCCGGAATAGCCAGAATTGTCCAAACTGTCGGAACAGTCGAGAATAACGGAAACTGCCAAGAACAGCAGGGAAAGCTGACGTAGAGGGCAGAAGACGGAACTGCCGGGAACTGCCGGAACTACCAGGAAAAGCCAAAACTACCGGAACTATCGGGAATAGCTGAAACTATCGGGAATAGCAGGAATTGTCGGAACTGCCAGGAACAACCGAAACTGCCGAAACAGCGAGAGCATCTGTCTCTGAAGGAGAGCAGCATGCAAAGGGGCAACTAACTAACATTGGGACAGTGGTATGGTACTTAGCAACGAATACACCAAGCATGCAATGTTACAGTTAGCATGCAAGGGACAGCTAGCATGCAATAGCAAGCATGCAAAGGACAACAAGCATGCTAGGGACAACAAGCAAGCAAGATGCAGCCAGCACATAGGTCAATATGGCAACATGGTACAGCAATGGCACATAATGCAGTACAGTGATGGGTACAGTCATGATTAATGAAGCATGATGAGATGCAGCATAGTGATGATGGGTGCAACATGGTGCAACACGGTGAGGTGCGGCGTGATGACGAAATGCAGCACAACAATAGGTGAAGGAGTCACCTTGGAGAATCAGTTGAAGCAGTAGGTCTTCAACTAATCTAATGTATCATCTTCTTAGAGATGATCTATGCGCTTATCTAGATAAGTCAAAGTGTTGATTTCTATTGTAAACGTATTATCTCTCTCTCTCTGCTGAACTATTGAAGAACATATAAGAAGAATTGATCAAGGGTTTACCCACATTGGGGTTTGTCCCTGGCTAGCGTCACATCTTGTGTCCTCTTGTCTTGGTTTGTTTTCTGCGATTTATGTTTATGTTCTATCTCCGGTTTACTTTAATGCTGATGTGATTGCCAATCTAGAAAAGATATTGAGCTAACTATGAAAATTGAAATAAATTGCTCTAAGCATAGAACATACCTAAAATTAACATGGTATCGGAGCTGAGGTGAAGACAATGCCCAAGCAAGAGTGAAAGAGCAATCACTGAAGACAGTTGGGAAAGGACAAAAGGATCAGTGGATTCCTCATCCCTCTTCAAATACACCAAGGGTGAAGTCGAAGCAGAGAATATTATCAGAATGGTATAGCAGAAGTTTCTGATGGCCTACCTAAAGATGACTTCAATGGGAAGTCCGGATCTAAGGGTGGAAGGAAACGCAGATGCCTTAGTTGTAATAAGTTTGGCCATTATGCGAAGGAGTGTCCGAATGGCAGAGACACATCTCTTGATGAAGATAACAATCATTC
>APFE030296106.1:1033-44543 GCA_000404065.3 Pinus taeda
CATTTTGCAGGCAGAGGCAGGAGTTCTATTTACCTTTCAACTTGCTCATCTTGTTCCAAAACCATGTTAGACACCGAAAGTTATGAGCCTAGTGATGACCATTCATCATCTACGGAGGTGGTGGTACAACAGAGGTTTCCTAAGAAAGGTGGTCATCATAGGAGACAGGAACCTACCTCATTGGCAGCATTGCCGGCTTGTCCTTTGGCAATGAATGGTTTTTGGTACATGTCATGTTTTCATTTCTGTGAGAGGCTTACTCACATTCAACATCATAGCGAGTTGGCACGTTTATTTTTTTTGCACCTTCATGATGGGCAGGTCACTCTTGCAGGGGTGAATTTTGTGCTATCTCCAGAGATGATTTCAGAGGCTACCGGGATACCGAATGTAGGAGAAGTGTGGCCCAAGCGCAAATTGCTGGACTTTATCTTTTTGAGCCATATGTCAGGCCCTCATTTGTGAGCCACTTGTCAGGGGTCTTTCCTTCCAGATTCCTCCGGGCGGAGTATGCTTCGATCATGAAGCTTATCATGCAGTACTTTCCATGTGAGGGAAGATTTTCACAGGTCTCCTCTTGTCATATTCACATGTTGATGCACTTTACCAGGGTGAGGATGATGAACATCCCGATTTTCTTCTGCCAGGACATTCAGAGGATGTCATCCGTATTTCAGAGGCAGACCCCAGCCCAACAGCATAGGAGTCTGTGCCATCATGGTCTCATTCAGCTTGTTGTTTCCCATCAGTTGAGGCAGCAGGGTATTTCATGGGCAGACTTCATTTGTCATGAGGTCTTTACAGCGCCATCATGGTCACAGCCAGAGCTAGGGAGAGGTCAGCCAGAGCCACAGATCATTCATGAGGAGGGACGTCCATCATGCCAAGTAGATATTATGGTGCCGACACTTGTTGTTTCCCCACTACAGTGTACATATCAGAGAGGTCATAGGACCTTGTTTGCAGCAGCTCGACGAGTATTTTCTCCACAGCAGGTGGAAGGGGTCTCGTCATCATCATTAGATCAGCGAGTGTTATCTCCAAACCAGGTGGAAGGGGCCTCGTTGCCGACAGCAGCACAGGTAGCAGAGAGGGACAAGCAGCCCATGATTGAGGAGAGAGTGTCTGGTGCTCCGGTTATTGATCTCGACACTGATTCTCCTAGTACAGAGCTCAAGGATATCATCCGAGAGCAAAGCATCGAGATTCATTCGCTGCAGACACAATTATTGAGGGCAAAATGGGTAATCACATATTTGGAGCAGCGAAACAAACAGCTTGAGGATGAGAAAGAGTTGAATGAGCTATGGAGGATTCGAAGTGATCGAGTCATCAACCGTAGGAGGCCTGGTGACTTGCTGCCCAAGGAGAGGGAATCCATGCTTATCCGAATGAACACACACTTAGAGGGGCTATTAGCGAAGGCCAATCAGAACAACAAGTTGCAAAGGAACATGAAAAACCATTATTGGGCAAGAATGCATGTTTGCAAGGCGAAGATGAAAATTCTTCAAAGAAGGTTGACCAAGGCTCCCAAAGGAAGGAAGAAGATGAACCCGCTCAGTATCTTGGCCGAGGCTTCACTCACTCACCATGGTACTCATTATCTTCCTCCAAGCAGCAAACCCAAGAGATTTTGAGGATTTTGAGGCATTTTTGGCATTTTTTGGAATTTTACAGGTTTTGGGCACTCGAGTGGTCTCACCCCGTACGAGACCAGTCGTCGATATAGCTCGGAACGGGGAAAACTCTACATGGTTGGATTTGTCATGCAAAGTACACTTGCCTATGGAAGGGTTTCAAATTTTGTGAAGATTTGGGCACCCAAAAGCTCAAAATACAACCAAATTTTGACTTTCTGCCCCTTTTTTGAGTTGCAGAAAGCAATCTTGGGAGATTTGATTTTTGAGGGGTCAAATCAACTCCAAATTCAAAAATTCCGGTTGGGTTGGAAATTTGACTTCCAGACCTTTCCAACGAGCTATCCTACACCTGATTTGGACTCCGAGAAGGCCCTCAAACAGAGCTGCAAAAAAGTGTGACCAGTCGAGCCAGAGGTGCGACCACTTAGGCAAACTTTGCCAGTTTTTGACCAGTTCGGCCAGCAAAGCACTGTTTTCACTTGGGTTGACCATTTGGGCATGTAAATGATGGATTCTTGTGTAAATTTCATGGCATTAGATAATTTTACTCTTCTTTACCTCTTCTAGAAGCTTCTTTGATGTAAATAGTGAATATTTAATGCATGGATAAGTTTCCTAAGTTTTAGAGGCAAGTTGTTTTGACTGCCTATTATCTAGTGATTAGTTTAGAATTAGTTGAAACAGCTCCTAGGAAGCTGAGCTCGACCCCTAGAGGTGGGGAAGGAGTTAGATCTTCTATATTATGCCTTCTCTTACTCATTTTCATGGTTGGACTCTTGAGGGAGAAAGCTCTATTGTATTTTTGACTTATATTTCTGCAATTTGAGGAAAAGGAAGGCTAGGGTTTTGCAGACTTCATTGTGGATTCTTGTGGATTATTATGTTGATGGTGTGTTCCTACTTGTCATTGTAAGTGTGTTTATGTGTTCCATTTCTTAATCTCTTGCTGCTATTTAAACAAAAGAAGTGATAAAGTTTGAATTCATGCATGTCATGCTCAGCTTTCAATTTTGTTTAAAATTTATGTTTTCCACTGTCTAGAGAGGATTCGAATTCATTTTTCGCCCTCTTTAGCCTCTCTTCTTTCCTCCTTGATCATCTTTTTCAGCTAAAGGCATCAGCATAAACTCCTACCTTGCCCCAAAGACCCACCTGCGAAAACTGAGCCCAATCCCCGCACCCTGAATTGCACTCCCTCCAATTGCCACCAAAAAACCCAAAAACTTCAAATCAATCCCCCTTATCACTTTACTAGCCTAAAATCCTTGTTTCTAATTGGTCAACTCATCCTATTGACAAAATCCATCGAGTTTTGACCCGAGAGAGCCTTCTCATACCTCGTAGGGCTAGCTACGAGGTGAAATGGTTTGATGTAGCTTTGAGGTTTGTCTATCTCAGCCTAGGTGAAATCTCAAACGCTAACAAAGTGAACAAAGTTTCTTCTAAAAATTAATTACTCCAGAAAACTTGGAATATAAAGATATCCATGAGGATACAAATATTATATATTAAATGTGTGAATAAGAATGAGAATGATTTACAATGAGAACGAGAGGCTTGCTTATATATCAAGCGTCTCTTCATGAAGAGCCATGTCTCATGTAGACATGCTTACTAATTAACTAATAAATATTTATGCTTATTATCATTTATATTATTTTACATTATTTATATATATTTTATTTGTTACAATTACTGAAGATGACATTGGAACTGAGAAGAATCGTAAAAGACCAAAAGTAACAATGCCCAAGAATAAACTTGTTACAGTTAATGATGAGAATGTTATCAAGAAGAAATGTAAAGTTGAAGATTTTGAAGCAGTCATTACCAATAGTCAAGAACCTAATGAAAATTCAAAAGAAAGTAGAGAAATCATTACAGCAGGAGCTAATTTAGAGGATGGCATTATCAAAACAAAACAAAATGCCATTCGACAAAATTTGACAAAGAAAAACTTAATTGAAGGTGGTCGTACATTTCAGATTAATGTCAGAACAAATCTATAAGGCAAGTGAAAGGCAATGTCAATATCAAGTCAGAAAGCCACATCATCTGCATGTTCACAACTTGAAGACATTGATGAGGTACAATCCATATGCTCATGTGGTTAGTTATGTGTTTCTTGTTGATCCAGTTTAAGTTCCCAACAAAGAAGCATTTGATAAGTCAAAATGTTTTGAATACAATTATTATGTGCTTGGGGGGAACCATTCTGTAGAAGCTAAAAGACAATTGATGGAGGAATATCCCAATAACCCACATTTTGAAACAATGAAATGTGTCATTTATGCTGGTTTATCAAATACAAAAACAAAGTTACTAGCATGGGATCATAATTCAGATAATGAATATATGATGTCTATGACTTTTATCCAAAGGGTTAAATTTATTCATAATGAATTTGAAGAAAAATGTGGCGGGATTAGGATAATTGTTACTATAGATTTTTGAAAGGAATGTTGTATGAAAATAGGCTATCCAATTGAAGAGAAAAATAATTCAAAAGGTGTCAAAGGCGGCAAATTAGTGATATATTTAGAGTTATTGATAACATTTTCCAGTTGGAATTTAGAACTGGAGAGATATAGGAGTTGATTAATGAGTTTTTTAGCATGTGGGAAAACATTGGCATTAAAAACCAGAAGGTCAAAAATTCTAAGACATTGATATGTTGCAACAGTAAATTAGGTCCTGAAATGAAGTAGCTTCCAGAAGATATGACTGTCACACCTTGGAGAGCATTGCGAGGAGTGAATGATGAAAAAATTGTCAAAGCAATATTATCTTGTGTGACGTTAGGGGAATTATCATTAGAGGAAATGTATGAGGAATTTCAAAAGTAAGTTTGTTGAATTATTTTTATTTATTCTAGATTATAATTTTCTTTAAATATAACATATTGTTCTTGCTAGTATTTGTTATACGTATCATTATATTAACTTTTTTACTTTATCTATGCAGTCACAAAGTTTACATGAAAATTCAATAACAAATAGTTAAATTGTTGAATGAAGATAGTTGGGATGATGTTGAACGCAACTATCCAGATTCAAGTTCTACATCAACATTAAAAGTTTTTTTATCTTGCATTTAAAAAGGTATGTTGATTTATACATTCATTTTTATTCCTCTGTGTACTATTTTTAATTTATAACTTACACATATATTTGTTTATTTTATAAAAGATGAAGAAGGATGATAATGGAGCACCAGACAGTTTCAGAACCTTTATTGAAAAAATAAAGATCAAAAGATTGAGGAAGCAACGTATTAAGAATGTTGAAGTTGATCCAACTCTTACTCATTTCTTTTAGAATGGGCTTGACACTATTCAATATCAAGTAATACAAGGTGACTGTAAAGACATTGCTAAACTTATACCTAAAAGGGATTATGCCCTAGTTATTGCAGATATTCCCTATGGTTTCAACATTCCAAACATTAACTATGACAGTGACCTTTGTACTTATCAATCTCTTAGTAAAGTGGTTGCGGGATTTCTAGAAGTCATGTCATCACCATCATGTAGATTTGTGACATATCATTCAGACACACAATTGAAAATGTTATTGTCAAGCTTCAAGGAAAAAACAAATTCAAGGATGCAACTTACATGGTAAGACGTTTAAAATGTATATTTGATTAATGTTGAAAAATTCATTTATGTACGAGTTAATTGAACTTTTACTATTTCATGTTACAAGTAAAAGTCAAATCTTCTTAACCGTGAAGATCACCGATTTATAAATAATTGTGAGTTCATCCATATTGATAGTTGGACAAATGATGATAGCTATATGTCTATGATTTTTAATCGGGTATATGGAAAGACTCATAGCCAAACACTGACTTATGATGCTGTTGTGAGAAAACAAATATATGAAGACAAAGAAGCAAAAGGAGAGATAGTTACATTTATCAAAAACCACAGTTATTGATTAACTATCTTATAGACATATGTTCAAATGAAAGAGATTGGGTTTTGAATTTATTTTCTGTCTCAGGTAAGTTTGTTTGTTTGTTTGTTTGTTTGTTTTTGTTTTTGTTTTTGTCCACATGGTTCGCGGACACCCGTGGTTAGTGGATGCCGGCTACGTCCACGTAAATACTAGAGCTGATCTCTAGGATCCTGCCCTTCGGCCATCATAGACCTAACCCTAAGGGCTTTCGGGGAGAATTGACCCTATGACCTCCCGAACGACGAAGCACTGACTTGAACAGTTGGGTTAACCCTTGGGGCTTTCAGGTAAGTTTTATTATATGGATTTGAATTTCAAAATGTTATTTCTTAATTAATATGTTATTGTACTAATTTACTTCATTATTTCTTTTGTGCTTGATAATTAGGTACAACACTAATATGTTGCCTTAAAAAAAGAAGAAATTGCATTGCAATTGACAAAGATCCAATACCGTGCAATTTCATTCAGCAAAGAATTAATTCTCTTCAATTTCTTCCAGATGCAATGCAAAAAATTGGGTTGAAGAAAGGGGACTTTAGTGAATCACGTGTGGCAAAAAAGACAAATGAACTCCAACCACCATTACACAGAATGAGTGGAAAGGCATACATTGTGAGATTCGCAGACATCAAAGATCCATTAGAAGAGGAAAATGAACAAAATGAAGCAAAAAATATTGTGGAAGAAGACAATGATGAAACTCTAGAGGATGAAGAGTTTGGATTACGTGACATTGTTAATTAAATTTAAGTTATGCTTGGAAATCAAGCTCATTTTTTGTAACTATTAATTAGTTATACTTGTAATGTTTTGACTTTGACATTTTATGACAATAATATACACTAAATTAATGTTATTATGCATTCAATATTTGTATTATGTGATTTTCGCATTAATTTTTAAGTTAATCATTATTAAAAAAATGATTATTATTATTTTTTGACATGAAATTCATTTAAAAAACTATTCTTTAACTATTTTTAGTTAAAATTTTCCTATAAAAATTGTGATTTTGACATGTCATTTCTAGCAAAAAATTATCAAGACGTGTATTTTTTTTGTTATATTTATGTTAGAAATGGTTATTTTTATGTCAATTGTTAAAAAATATTGTTTTTTAGAGACAATTATTTCATGTGGATTGAAAAATTAATTAACGATGTATAATATGTAGAATATCGAAAATTCAAAATATCATTTGTTTTCTTTAAATATGCAAAATAATAAAAACCTCACTACAAAAAAAAAAAAAAAACAAGAAAATATAAAGAAGAAGACCACTTAAAAAATTATTAAATTTACAAAATAATTATTTACATTTCATATATTAGAAAATTAAAAGTAAACAAAAAATCTTTTTAAAAAAAGGGCATGGTGTAGAATTACCACTTTTTAAAATCAGCATCAAAATCACTACCATTCTAAAACGCAATGTATATAAAAAAATTTATAGTGCCAAAAGCTATGCTCTAAAAAAACATGTGTGTTCTGCATGATCCCTTTTCAAAATCAGGTCACTTTTTTGCTATCTCTAAAAAATGGGTAACAATATTAGTTTTTGTTTCAAAGTTTACATTGTTAAATACAATCATTCAGTTAGGAAATTGTAAGTAAACCATGAAGCTCACATCTATTTAGGATTCTCATTCTTGCACTCGGCCCTATTATGAATAATGTGTTCTTGCTTATCTATCTGTGTAAAGTAAGATAAGGGGAAATTTTTTAGCAGCCAAAATGTCAAAGGTCTAAAAATATGTCTCTGAAGGAACAACCTCCTCTGCTATCAATAAGTTAGGATCCCTCTTCCGCCCATTGAAAAATAATAAGTTCTTATGCACAGTCCTATGAAAAGAAAAAAAAAAGAAAAAAAGGGCGAAAGAAGAGAAAGGCTTCATGCTTAGGGAGGTGAAGCAAGCGACTCTGCCAAAGTACTGTCCAGACCCGTTGGCAGCAAAACAATGCTTGTGTCCCTGAAGCGACTTCGTTGGTGTATTGTCTAGGCTTGCTGGTAGCAGAGCAACACCAAATATGTAAAAATAGCACTCTGATAGTTTTATTTCATCATACTATATTACCCTTACTTACATCGACAAAATAATGATACAACTTGTTATATGTTTCGATTCGATGATTAATGGAATTGGGGAAGACTATATATTTAACTAGGTAACGATGGAGAGATAAAGTAACCCACTGATTGAATCAATACTTTTGGAAGAAATCAGACTTTGTGCTTACAATGAAAACAATTTCAAAGAATTTGGGGTTCTCTCAGTGTGTCGCCAAGTGTTGTTGCCGCGATAAAGATCCTCCAAAATTTTTGCCTATGTCAATTTTGGAGCCTAGAATAACTGTTGTTTCAAGCGCCTTTGAGATGTCATGTTTTTTTTGTTATCTATGTGCTTTCTCCTGAGTCCTAGTGTCGCATCCTCCTCAGTTAATGTTTCCTAAGCATTGTCACTTAACCATTAGAAACACCTGAGTTAGTTAGTTCTTCGTTAGGTGAACTCATGATATTTCTTGACTTAGAAACTCGCCTCATCACCATGCATACACTTGAAAAACACTCAAAAGAAGAAAAAATAAAACAAAAGAAAAAAACACTCAGAAAAGCAAAAGCGCACTTCAAGTTGGTGAATACATGCGCTCACTTGAGCACACTCCTTCATCCTAAAGGAGTGCACCCTCCTTGAGCGCACTCCTTCATGTTGAACAAATGCAGCCTCCATGAGCGAACTTCTTCATGTTCAAGACATGCACCCTTCCTAGGTGCATGCATGAGCCAACCTTGTTGCATGTGGATGCACTCCTAGAAAATAGGAGCCCACTTAACTTCTTTAACTAACCCTCTCATGTGACAACAAGTGGCACTCATGCATGAATCAATTTTGCATGTATATTTATTTAAATCAACTCAGTTAATCATTCTTCTTGCATAATCATTCCATCTGATATGGGCGCACAGTTGGGAACCAAGAATCTCTTCGTCAACTAGTGCAATAAGTAAGTTTTGCATGTCAAATATCTTCATTGTCTTTCATGATTTCATTACCGACTCTTGCTTTTATTGTTGTCAATCCTTTGCTTTTCAGTTTGTTTACTGGTGTTTATGCTGAATATTCATGTTGCAAGTGTTAATCTGTTGTCGCATGCAAAAAATCTTCACATTCTTGAAACCTTTCATCTTCTACCTTGAATGTGACAACAATTATAAATACTTGTAGATATTTCCTTTCCTCATATTAGCATAAATATTGTTGTTCAAACTTGTTTATGAGTTTCCAACACGTAGAGTGAACTTTTGGAGCTCAAAGCCTGATCAGCCTTGAAAACTACGCCCTATTTGATCAAGTTTTCCTCTAGAGTGCACTTCTTCACCACAAAGAACTACGCCCTCTCTTGAGCGCATGAGTGCATCATGAAGGAATGAAGCATCTTCATTCAACCCTTCGACATGCAATATTGCGCCCTCCTTTGCCTTGAGCACATGGGCGCATTGTGAAGACCCAAAGCCTTGTTAACCTCTTCCTTTGTCCCTTTAGAGTGTGATAGTGTGCCCTGCTCTCCTTGAGCGCATGAGCATATAGGGAAGACCTGAAGGCCCATCATTCCATCCCTTCGACCCTTCGGGGTGCGATAGTGCACCCTAGATGTTTTTTTTCACTTGCTTGAGGGCATGAGCACACTATAAAGCCCTAAATGACCCTGCATGCCCCTTCGTGCTTTGAAAGTGCACCCTCCTAGTTTGCATGCTCATTTTCTCATGTATGCAAGTTATTTTGCATTGTTATTCATAGTTATTCATGTTCTATCATCTGTAATGGCTCTTTGTGTGTGATTTACAAGCATTGCTACATAAGTAAGTTGTAAGCTAATATTGTCACTATGAGTGTATTTCCCCAAACAGGTGTTCGTGTTACAAGTATTGCCACCTTGTTGTCATTTGTTGGAGCCATTCCTCCTCACAAAGTGACCTCCAAAGAGCCTTCAGAAGCAAGCGATGATGAACCTGTAGATGTTACAGAGTCATATATCCCCATATATGCATATACACAATGCTTTATTGATAAGTATACATAGGTCACCTGGAGGAATATTAACAACACATTCATGTGGGAAAGGTTTGTTGAGGACTTAGAAGACTTGCATGCATACATCAACATCAAGAAGTCTAGGATGCACAAGATCACATACAAATTCTCGAGCATGCTTTGTGTAGAAGTGATTGAATGGATCATTACACATATGGATGACTCTCACCTTATGCTACGCAGTGAGAGTGGTGGTCTACTTGCCACTTATTTTGGTGAAGACATGCAGTCATATTATAAATTTCTCAAGCTCAATGAATATGTAAATGAAAACTTGTATATGAGATGGGCTACCCTAAACACAGGTGATGTTATCAGATCATGGTGTCGAGAGCCTGTTAAGTTTCGCCATCATTCACAGCGTATCTGACAAATATTCTCAGAGATGTATATCAGTGCTTGATAACCATGTATTGTTGGTTGTATGGGCATAAGAATGCTGAGGTGTTCGAGGAGAATTGGATATACACACTCAATATAGTAGTGACCTATGGTAGAACTTTCAATTGGGAAGATATCATGCCGTTTGAGTTGCAGCGTCAGGTGGGGTAGGAAAAAGCATCTTTACAGGCGAACCATACACCAAAATTCTACATGTTTGCATTTCTCTTATATGGAATCTACACATAGTATGCATTCTCGGGAATGAATTGGAACTGGACCCCTAAGGAGAAGTTCCCAATTTACTTTCACTGTAAAGTGTTATCAGAAGCAAGCTTCACAGGTGTATATGACATATTGGCTGAACACTTCTTTGCACTATCTTTCACATGATATTTAAGATCGATCATCCTTGCAAGGCGGATAATTAAAGGAGTCACTTCGAGACATCACAGACATATTTGAAGCTATTAAGGGTACATACATCAGGTGCTTCAATTTTCAGATATCCCCTCATATTATGTCGCGATATGTGACAAACAAGGTCGTCATGCAAGAAGTTGAAAATTAGTCGGACAAGGGATTGTCAGGAATTCTTCACAAGAGGAAGATATACCCTTGGTCTATATTTCCATTAAGGATTATGTTGTATGATTTAAAGAGCCATAAGGCGATGAAAACAAAGATACAAGAGTTGGACCGCCTACATTTCATTACCAAATATTTCCATGGATATGATCACAGACGAATTTTCAGGAAACATTGTAAAGAGACCGGTCACAATAAGGGGTACTCATCGATGTCCACGCAAAAGATGAGAAGATAAAGAACTTGTACAATGTTAAATTGAAGACACATCCAACAATGGAGACCAGTTCACCCACCGATCCACCAGCTCAAGCCTTACAAGTGCAAGATAAGGAGGAGATAGCACCTCAAACAAAGAAAGTAGATCCCAAGAAAAGTATCAGGTATTCCTCGACTGGAGAGAGCAACAAGAAATGGAAAACCGATCTTTTAAACTCAGGACCCATTCAAGTAGAGAAGGAGGGGAAATAACAGAAGAAGAAGAGAGGAAGAGTCAGTAGGATGAGTTGTTGAAGAAGAAACAAGCAAAAGAAGAAGAGAAGAGGAGGATAGAAAAATAACAACATAGGTAGTCCTAGGAGGTGGAAGAAACACAAATATTGGAAGAAGAACAATTAACTCAAGAGATGGAAGAGGAACAATTCAAGGAAGAATATACCATCCAGCCAATGGAAGAAGAACTAGATACTCTAGGAGAACATCCTCTCACAGGGGGTCATCTTCCATTTGGAGAGATGGGGATCACGCCTCCACCAAAAGACAAAGTCATGGATGTATGCAATGTAACGTTCGATCAACTAAAGAGGAGGATCATGAAATAGAGGTATAGATATTTCTCAAAGGATCCTTAGAACCTAGTGTCAATACCTATAGAGAAGACGATAACTGCCAGCACCAGAAGGAATCTGAGGGAATTCATGGTAGAAAATGTTGCATTCGCTACAACGACACAAGATAACTCTAAGTATTTATTGAATGAGAATGCAAGGCTGAAAAGAGAACTTACTGTGGTGAAGCAACAGATGGAGCATCTTGCGGTAGAGAATAAGTGGTTGTCATCACATAACTTCAACACCGCATAATGGTAATCAACCATGCAAGAAGAGTTGGGGCCAATGGAGGACACCATGGTGCAACTATATGATGAGATGATACTTATAAGATAGGTCATGGATCCTCTCATTGGAATTCAAATGAACGCACAGGAAGTGGTGAAGCTCCTAAAGATAACATATAGAGTAGTTGACTAGATGCATGAGTTGACTGCCAAATATACATATGCTCATTAACGTTTGGAAAAGACGATAAAATTTCCGCAGAAATAGATGTAGTTCAGTTAAGACTCCACCTACAAAAACAGTTGCATCTTGGAGCATATTTGGTTAGTATTATGGCTGTGTATAATCGACTATATAATGATTTGATTCTCTAACACAAAAACATGGGATGCCCTCCATCAAATCTCATGGGAACAATAAAACTTGGAGAGTGTTTGCATGAATTGGAGATAGAAGATATTAAGATTTCATAACATTTTCGAAGGAGCCCCGAGGTGGCAAGAACTCCGAGGTCCAATATGAATATGTGATTAGAGGGATTACCGTATTGGGCATCGGAGGGACTAGACATATCAGAGGAATTTTGAAATAAAACTTACGATATTTACACATTTCGATATCGTATGGGCCTTTTATTATTTGTCATTTGAATGTTTTCGACAGAAATTCGATTGATTTTCATTTATAATATCAGAAGTCTTGATAGATATTTCCTATAGAGTTTTTCAAATGAGAGTTCTGATAAAAGGAAGCTCAAAACTAATATTGGATGATAATATAATATCGGAACTTAGAGACGATAATAGTTCATGATGATTTCTACGAGATTCCGAGATCAAGAATTTGGAGTAGATAAAATAAAATAGGACTTGTATATCTCATAGAAATGCCTTGAAAAATGTTTTCAATTGGTTATGATATAACATAATCCCAAGAAACCGATATTGGAAAGCAAACAACATAAAATAGGGATTCTGATAATTACGAGATAGAAGTCTTGAATCAATTCAAAAGAAGAAATGTGACTAAATGGGATGTAAAATGTATGAGAGCAATGGAAACGTTTTTTAACTCAAACAACAAATGTGAGATTTGGTACATGCATAGATAAAATCATGGATAAGATTATTTGCTGCAAGAGTTTTGTGCAAATTTTCCTTCGTTTGTAGCAAATTTGAGAAATAAACAGTCTAAGCATTTTATTTCAGCTGCATCGATGAGAGGAAGAATACGATTATTGACTCATATTTCTAAATGTAAAAACATGAATTTAGGTGGGTCTGCACACATTAGTGTTATCGAAAGAAATATATTGGAGAAATCACTTGGCTATACTTTAAAAAATTACGATATATGAAACTTCTGATAAATCATATTTACAGAAATAACGGATAATAAGTGGAGGCGAGTAGTGATATCAAAACTTCTATATCAGTGATAGTATATCGAGGATTTAAAGAGCAAGCATCCGATATGGAAGTTACGATATAGTTCGAGGATGGGAATATTGGATATCAAAAGTAGGAGGCATCAAGAATATTGAGATATCAGAAGTTTTGAGTGTGGCACACTTTATAAGTTACGATATTTGCAAAGGATGATATGCCAAGTGGCGGTTGTAGGGCCGACTGCTCTTAAAGTCTTTAATTTAAAAGGAAGAGCTCATCTCAACTTCTCCTTTTAACAAAAGCCCCTTTAATAATTATATTAACTATCAGAAATATTTGATTGAAGAATGATTTTATCATAACTTTCTTATGTGCAAAGTTACATATTATAAGGATTCAATATGAATCTTCCAATAATGCATTAATTTAATACAAAAATTCCTATTGGGGGTTTAATAAATAGAAGAAAAACTAAAGAATACCCAAATTATGATGAAATAACAAATACTTCCCTTGACATGTTACAAATTATAAGGGATTGATTGCTTGCTTAGCCAATGAAGACCTGCAAACGAAAAAAAACAAAAATAAGAAGTAAACTATGAAAAAAAAGAAAACTAACCACATATGAAGATGAACCTGTTAGTGCATACCTAAAAGAATAGTGACCGTAAGTTTACCTCATGAATCTTCAAGTTCTCCCAACATTTCTCAAAATTCGCATATGTTCAACATCATCTACTTATTCAATCTAAAAAACGCTAAGTAATGAACTTTAAAATTGCATCCACCTCAAATTTACATTGGAGGACAAGAGTGGTGAAAATGACCCTTTTAAAAATACTTGTGAATAAAAAATTGCCAAGCCATAGCAATTCCTTGGAATTTCTTCATATATGTTTAAAAAAACATTTTTAACAATGTGATGAAGTTTTGCAAAAACAAGACAATAAAGTGTTTCACAAGTGCATATGATCCGACTACATAAGATATTTTGATATGTTCTAACTTACTTTTCCAAAAAATGAAAGGGGATTACAAGAAAAACTCGAATTCATTACTTGTTTAATAAAGATTGGAAATAATGAAACAAATGCAAAAAGAATCTAATCTAAATTAATCTATTCCTATTGCTAACTCAATGAAAGTAAACATGACTAGGTATATCCATACTTCCAATGTAACCGTTCTCTCATTCTAACTCCTACATGTATGTAAATGTCAAATGTTAGTAACAAGAATATAGTTAAATAAATAAAAATAAATTTGAATATGGTAAGTATACTAATTGTTAACATATTTACAAGAAGCAACTTATTAACAATCACTTTTCTTGAAATGTCCTTTTCAACTAAATTTATATTAGATCATAGAAATTAGAATGAATTTCCATTAATGATTGGGAGAGGTTCAAAAGAGGGGATAACAGGCTAGATTGTGGAAATGAACTTTTAGATACAATGGCCTGCATGTAAGTCTTATGTACATATGTTAAATTATTAACAATATTTAGTTTATGAGTACTTTCCAAATGCTTTTCAAATGGGTCTAGGAAACCCTTTTTTGAAGTCCGAAATATGTTGGAAGGTGGTGAACTCCTTGTTAAACTTGATAGGCCCTAAGGAGTTTGCCACGGTCAGTGCAGTGAGATTCGTGAAACCAATCATGCCTCTACGCGTGCGCCCGGATACATAGGCCGACTGCTGAGCCCACTCTGGCTCAGCCGCACCTTTCATTTTGTACCCTTCCATTCTCCATACCTCTTCCTGGAAGAGAGAATAGCTGCAGGCACGATCTGTACCTTACTTCCATTCATGCTCATAGAAATGCGAGATCTTGTGGACCGCCATTCATTATATACGCGTTTTCGCCAGCATTTCCAAGTCAGATACATTCAATGGAATATCATTAACTGAATTAGATTGCTGGTCATACTTAAAAATACACTTTCTTGTTGGCATTGTTTTTGAAAGGAAAGAAGCAAGTGATAAGAGATGAACATCAATTGGAAGAGTAATAGATTTTGATGTTCATGATTATGATTTTAGACTTCATTTTCCCATTCAGACAATGCACCAATTGAGTGTTAAATACTAAACTACTCAATATGGCAATATAAGACATCTAAAACTAAAAAATGAAAACATAAAACAAATATGAAATCAAGAAAAATAAGTGAATGAACAATAAAATTAAATCATAATTTACACTAGTATTACAACTAGTGATACAACTAGTATTCAAAATAATTTCCTCTTCACAAGAATTGGCTAGAATAATGAAATTAAAATGAACACCAATATCACCTTGTGAGTTAAAGAGAGAATCATGACTATGAATAGGAATGAGAGCTTGATCATCATAACATTTGGATATTGGGATGGGTTCTTGAATGTTGAGGTCATGAAGATGATTAGTTGTTTGAAAATTGGAGTGATTTGGAACAATTTTTGTATTGAATTTCTCTTCATTTTCAAGTATACACTGATTTGGAACAGGAGAATTTAATAGGGAAGGAGACAAATCAACATCCTCAATGTTAAAGCAATAATCATAAATGATTTAAGGACATTCACTAATATTATGTTTATTCATATCCGATGTATCAAAACAAGAAGGAATATGGAGCACATGTTCATTAATGTCAGAAGAATGATCAGTAATTGTCTCTCTATATTGATAAACATTAATAAGAATTTCATTTATATCAACTTCTCTTTTTTCTGGAATAACATTAAAACAAAGAGGGGATAAATTTCTATCAAAAAAAATATTAGGTGGTGAAAATGAGAATCGAAAGCAATGAATTTGAAAATATCTCTATTTGTAGATTATTGTAATTTTTTTCCATTGTAAATTTAGATTCCATATCATTTATTTGGCTAATTGTGCTTTCTTGAAGAACATTATCTAGTTGCCATAAATTTTGTATTTGATCAACATGAAAGAATTTGGATATTTATGCAGCCGATTGCATATTATTGAAAACTTGATTTTCCGCCTATACTCGCTGATTTATAATCTAATTTTATGAATTTAATTCATAGTGATTTTCATATTTCATGGCAGATGGTCCTTCAAGCTTGTTACTAATTTCTTCTTGTAGTTATTTATCAAATTCTTGCAAGCTTTGTGATAACGGTTCATTAACATAATTATCATTAATACTGTAAGAGTTGTGTGTTGGATTTAAGAATTTATCCTACATGGTTGAGGCGACTCCTTCATGGTTAATATGCTCTTCTAAATTAGATTTTTTGATAATATTACTAGAAGTTGAAGGAGATTCATGAAAGCTTGCAATTGTTACATACGGATTTGAAATGGGAGGAAGAAAACAAATATACTCCAACCAATCGATCTGTTCAATTTTTGAAGGTTTATCTTGAAGTTTGAATCTCAAGCAAATTAATTGAAATCTAATAGTAAAATATAAAAGATATTTATTTTCAAATCTTCATAAATCTTCAAATTCATCACATACTTGTTCATAATCATAACCGTCAAATTTGTAAAGGAATTTTGTGATAAGTTGATGGGCCCAATTATGAATAAAGGCAACTGGAAGAGATCGACACCAACTTCTGACTTTTCCTGAGAATGTAAGAGTAGAAATCTTGCATAAAATGCCTTCATCAATATGATGAAAAGTAGAATTTGAAATTTTTTGAATAAATTGTAAAGTATGATCAACTACAAAAACATTCTTCTCACCCTTAAACTTTACCTTTGACAAGTGTCTTACTATTTCTGGTGGAGTATTGGTAGATGCACATCGAGAGATATAACTCCAAATTGGAAGTTTAAGAGGAGCCATTATGTTTAAAATAAAACTTTAAAATATAAAAAGTCCAAAAGACAACTAGTCTTTAGGCCCTCTTAGCGCTAAAAATGTTGTAGGCTCGAAATGTCTACCTTAACATGATAAGAGAGACCACCTGGTCGGGAATTTAAAGCAGCTCCTTTTCCATTTGGAATGGTGGTTCCAACTGGATAAAATATGTCTAGTTACTTCTCTCTACCTCTACTAGCTTAAAGTGTGACTTTCAGTTACCAATAGAGAATAAACATCAGATCGACTTTTCTTGATGATCAAGCAAGCACGTGATTCTTACGTTGATCTAGGGCTCAACCAAGCCACAAATAAAGTTTTCCTATTTGATAAGAGGACTTTTAAAAATGCAGAATTAAATCTAAATGCCAATTAATCCCATAATGCAAGCAAAATGAAATATATCCCAAACCTGTCTCAATTAGGAAGATGTAGATCTAACCCAACCGAGATAAAAGTAATTAAATTATTGAGATTTAAATATGTCTGAATTATAATGAATATCAAGCTAACGAAGTAGTTCAATTAACTGATATTATGAATACCAAAACACATTCTATTCAAAGATCTATTAACACGAATAATTAATCATCAACATTTAGGAAGTATTTCACAAAATGATGATAATTATTAAATAAGTAACTCAAATGATTAAACAATAATATAAGCAAATAGGTCACAAAATATTATTTTTTGTTAAATTAGAATTAAAAGGTTGATTTCTGTAAATAGTTACTCAAAAATCAAATTTCAACACAGAAGAACAAAGATAAATAACAACAGATAATTGAGACAA
This sequence comes from Pinus taeda, assembly GCA_000404065.3. Taxonomy (NCBI): domain Eukaryota; kingdom Viridiplantae; phylum Streptophyta; class Pinopsida; order Pinales; family Pinaceae; genus Pinus; species Pinus taeda. Next base: position 18,776 of record APFE030296106.1, read on the forward strand.
ATTACTCACAGAGACAATATTGCACAAACATGAATGAAAGTAACACATTTATGCCATTATAAAATGAAATAAGTATAAAAACAATAGTATTTTAAATACCAATTTATTGAAACTGTTTCTCTGGCTCTGATCTCTGATAGTCCTTTACAATGCTTGAACTCTGCTTGCAAAAAAACGAGCTGCAGTAATGCAAACTCATCTCCCCCAAACATAATCAATAATGCAAAGGAAAATTCCCAAAATTATCCCCCAAATCTGTGATTTTACTCTCCTCTCACCTAAATTCTAAATCCCTATTACAATAGTGTTTTAATAATTCCAGAATTGCATAGAAGATAAGTCTTTCTCAATTCTACAAACTACTATTTATAGTTACAAAATTATTTCCAAATAGGAGAGTTGTTGAAGAATAATTATATTCCAACAATTTTCACTAGTCCAAATTAATTTTTTCTCTTGCTGGAGTAATTCCAATGATTAAAATCTTCTCTTCCTCATCTCTTCAACTTTTCTCCTACCAAAACCAATTAAAATACAAATTAAAATAAAAATCCCAAATTTGGAAAATAAAACATCTTCCAATCAAAACTTAATTAAATAAATAAATAAAAGGAAATTTGAGTTTTTCATTGATCCTTGTAAATATATTATTGGTCAAAGAGAACATACTCGAATGGATTTGCACTCAATAGAAGCTATGAACAAATGAAAATGCAAAAAATAAAACTTAGAAAAAAATTTTGTTTACAAATTCGTAGTTTGATCTTTTGTTAAATTTTGTACTTATTAAATGACCATATCTAGCCACACAAACACTTAATAATATTCTCCATGATTTTATCTATCCAATGAGCTGCCCCGAGTCTCATTTGGCAAAGTAAAACATAACTTATGAGCTTTCAAAGTTGAAGTGTCAAAATTGACAAAAATTTGGAAACTTTGCTCCATAGGGCAAAAATAGGAAAGTTTTAATTAAAAATCTAATCTTAAACTAAATTAACAATTATTATTTGATTAGTATTAATTTTAAAATATTAAATTAATTACAAAAAAAATATATACAAATTAAAATAAATTTTAATTAAAAATTAAAATGGATTAAAAAATAATTAAGATTATATTAAAATTAAAATTAAGTTATATTAAAAATTATACTTAAATTATAAATATTATAATTTGAATATAATATATTATTATAAACAAAATCCATATTACAAAACACGTGGCTCTTAAATTCATTTTATAATCAAAGGAAGAGTTAACGTATGGAGGAGAGGAGTGACTTTAATCAAGAGAGGGTGGAGGGTGACGTATGGAAGGCAAACGAGAAATATAAGGATACCTTCTATAAAAATATAGCTATCACATATTATCATATCAGATATCGGAGACGAGTTGATATCATAAGTTTTTAGATGTGCACCAAATGAAAAAGACGATATCCGATATTCCAATATCAAAACATTTTGAAATATCGGAAAAAAATTATATTGAGACTGTTATGAAATATCGAGATTTTTTTTAAAATATCGAGAAAATTTTATCAAGACTTTTATCAAATATTGGAACTTTCCAAATATTGGATATTAGAACTTTTTATCGATATTTTTCATCGCGACTTTTGTGAAGGGAGGAGGTGAGGTGAAGTGGGACCCACTTGGAGTGGGAATTCTCTATTATAAATTAAAACCACTTTGGTAATTAAAATTCATACAAAATGAATTACAACCACTTTGAAAATTTTTAGATTTTGGGTCTCGTAATTTATTTTAAAATTAGGAATTGGAATCAATTACCGTGATCCCAAAAACACATAATTTTAATTGTTCTACAATTTGTATGGGCGATTTTGTAGGACCGTTAGTGAAAATGAAAAATTAGTAAAAATTAAGTAGAAATGAATATTTACAATTATTAACTAATTTATTTACAAAAACTAAAATAATATACATTTTGTATATTTTTTAACCCAAACAGTAAAAATTATTGAACTTTGGATGAACACCATTTGCAAACCCTGTAACGACATGAGATGAAACAAATAGCGATGGAAAGCTAACAAAAAATCGAATTCGATGAAGCAATCAAAATATAAATCTGATGAAAATAAAAAAACTAACAAAATTGTAGGACACTTAACCAAAATAAAATATTAAAAGGGTGATTTAGTAAAATTTTTATGGAAAGGGTCCGCATTATTTGAAATAAATAATTCAAAAATAGAGGTGATGAGTTTTCACTACAACACTGGTGACACTGGGAAGAACCAATTATCTTTGGTTAAAGATAATGAACTTTAATTTACCGAAAGGTTAAAATAATGGATCCACGAAATTGTCTAACAATAACACATTTCCGTGGGTTTCACATAAATAGATTAAACAATATGAGTTTGAACAGATAAATATTCAAAACAGACTTGAGTAAAAGCCACGAATCCAAATTTTGGGAAAAAAAAATATTTTAAAATGACCTCATATGAGAAATAGAAGAAGATACGAGAATTGAAGTCGGACAAACGTGAGCGGAAGAGCGGAAGACCAGGGTTGAGGGTTTTTGCACGGGATTTTCTCCATGGACGGTTGTAGAGGAGGGAGCTCCACTCCCTCCTACAGAGAGGTGGTGGTTAACAAGGGCAAGACACCTCTAGAATCAGGCAGAGGTAACATGATGGAAGGAGGAAAAAATAGGGAAGAGGAAACATAAAGTAACAAGGAGAAGGAGAATGATGGCACAAAAGACAAGGAGGAAAATGACAAAAAATAGGGAAAAAAAGATAGGAAACAAAAGGGACCGTGCAAGCCCAAAGCAGAAATCACTCCCAGAGTAATCTTAAATAACCCAGAGCTGCAGGCCCACAGGGAGCACATGCAGATTTATGCAATCATATGCAAATTCATGGGACTACGACCCACCGAAAAGGCTTTACAAGCATGGATCAAATACCACTGGAAGCCTAAAGGAAGCATTGATCTTCATCTAGGATCCAAGGGATTTTTCACTGTGGTGTTTGCAAACATTGAGGACAAAGACAGAGTGTTTGAAGGTGGACCCTACTTCTATGTAGCAGTAGGGCTCTATATGCGGCCGTGGATGATGAACTTCGTGCTGGAGCGGGCAAACTTTACCTCAGTCCCAGTTTGGGTAAGACTCTATTCCCTACCTCTGGAGTATTGGCAAATAGAATCACTAACATCCATAGGCAATAAATTAGGGAGGTATGTCAAAACTTCTGAAGCCATAAGAAGGGGAAAATATACCTCCTTTGCTAGGATTTGTGTAGAGATGGACCTATTTGGAGCACTTCTGGACGAGGTCATATTGGAGGTTTATGATGAGGAATGGGTGCAGACGGTTGACTACGAGCATATTCCATTTAGATGTTGAAAATGTCATGAACACGGGCACCTTCTTAGAGACTTCCCTCTCAGTAAGGTAGAGAACAAAAGAAAACCAAACACAATGAAAGAAACAGATGGCTTCCACAAAGTAGCTCACAAAGGTAAAAACGATAAAAAAGGGCCAAAACAACACCAAAGTGGAGACCAAAAAGTGAGGCCGAATCAATTTCATGTTCTTGAAGGGGAGGAAGATACAACAGTTGAGAATCAAGTAATGAAGGATGGATATGATAAGCAGGAGAAGGAAGAAGAATAGGATCAGGAACAGGTAAGGGAAAAATAGAAAGGGATCATGATGAGTGAATCAGATATGGATATGGATATGGATCAGGAAATGACCCAGAGCGAGATGGAAATGGAAGACAATGAGTTACAAGAGATTCTTGGCAGAGAAAACCTAGATCTAGAAGGGTTCTTGAGTAAGGGAACAACGAGTGGGGTAGAATTTCTACCACAAGAAGAATGCAATCGAATAAAGCAGTTATTCTTATGGAAAACTCAAGCAAAGGGCTTGGTAGAAGATAACAACATTGAAAGACAGGGAAACCATGGAATGAAAGAAATAAAATCAACTCTAGGATTAGCTCCAAGAAACCTGGGGAAAAAAGGGTAGAAAAAAGTAGAACGAGCTATTAATGGAATGTGGAAAGCTCATGATAGACTCAGGTAAAATGAAAGATCTAACCAGTTACTCCTTTACCAATCTGTAATTATGAAGTTTACAACTTGGAACATCAGAGGTCTAGGAAGCAAGAGATAATAGAGAATGCTAAATAATAGTATGAAACAAGTAGCTCTGGATATAATTTTTGTCCTAGAAACGAAATGCTTTGTTCAAAAGATAAGACAAATCCATAGTAAGTGGCTCAGCATATATGAGTTTATAGAAGTCAAAGTAGAAAATACAGCAGGGGGTATCCTCATCCTCTAGAATCCCCCAAAAATAGGTATTATTGATGCAGAGGCATCAAGGAATTATTTATCAGTTGTTATACAGCCTGTAGGAGACAAGGACACTTATCTTGTAACGAATGTTTATGGCCCTCAAAGGTTAGATGACAAAATCAAGTTTATTGATTCCTTAGTGGACCTTTGAAACAGATTTGTAGGGCTACCATGGGTTATAGGAGGAGATTTCAACATGATTAGATCTCTCTCGGAGAAAAAAGGAGGTACAAGAGCACTAAACAAAGATTCCTCAGCTTTTCAATGTTTTTCAGAAAACATGAAGCTGGTGGACATTGAGATAAACAATGGTATTTTCACATGGAACAACAAAAGAGGAGGGGATTCCCAGGTAGCTTCCAAGCTAGACAGATTCATGATCTCTGAAGAGCTCATGCTTCTAGACAAGGAAATAATAGCAGATATTCTTCCTTTTGGAGGCTCAGATCACTGGCCGATTCAAATGGAGATCAAGGGCATTGGCACCCCAAGAAACAAACCGTTCAGGTTTGAAAATATATGGCTTTCAAACCCGGATTTCATCAGCAACATTGGAAAATGGTGGGCTAAAGACCTGTAGATCTAGGGATCACCTATGTTCCTGCTACATAAAAGATTAAAACACATCAAGCAGAAGCTAAAGGAATGGAACCAGAAGGAATTTGGCAATATTTTCACTAGTAAAAAAGTTGTGGAAAACAAAATCCTAGAGCTCAATCAAGCTTTGATAAAGAATGGCTTTGATAAAGGCAAAAATGATCAAGCAGAGAAATATCACCAAGAATGGGAAATGTTGTGTAAACAAGAAGAAATTTTTTGGAAACAAAAATCTAGGGTTCTATGGCTAAAATAAGGAGAACGTAATACTAAATTTTTCCACAGATCTACCATTGCGAATAGAACTCACAACAGAATCTCTTTGATCAAGGACGAGAATGGCCAAATTCATCAATCCCATGAGGAGATAGATGCAGTGTTAGTAAAGCATTTTCGGGACATTGCTAAGGAAAACTTTTCAGGAAGAGAACCTTTCATTAAGAACTTAATTAAACACATACCTAAACTGGTATCCAGAGAGGATAATTGTAATCTCAACAAACGTGTAACTGAAAAGGAGATCAGTGAGGTCTTTAAGGAAATGAAAAATGGAAAGGCACCAGGTCCGGATGGATTTAATGTGGATTTCTTCAAATCTTGCTGGAATATTGTTAAAAGGGATATTGTAGAGATAGTAGAAGACTCCAGGCAGAACAAGACCATTTTGAAAGCTCTCAATATCTCCTTTATTGCCCTTATTCCAAAATAGGATAATGCTCAAACACCAGAGAGATATAGGCCCATCGCCTTATGCAATGTTGTCTACAAGATAATTTCCAAGGTTATGGCTTACAGACTCAAACCCCTGTTGCCCACGCTTATCTCCGGGGAACAAACAGGGTACATAGAAGGAAGACCAATTCTGGACAACATAATTCAAGCTCATGAGGTGGTTCACTCGTTAACATGCAACAAGAGAACATGCATGATCATGCAACTGGACATAGCCAAAGCATATGAAAAAGTGAATTCGATATACATCAAAAAAGTGCTTACAACATTTGGTTTTGATCATAATTGGGTCAGATGGGTCATGGCCCTTGTGACTTCATCCAGCTTTTCAATTTTAGTGAATGGCTCTCCTTCTGAAATTTTTCTCCCTTCCAGGGGTCTTAGATAAGGATATCCACTCTCTCCTTTTCTCTTCATCCTCATGATGGAAGGGCTGGGGTGGTCCATGAAGCATGCAAGAGTAATGGGAAGAATTCAAGGACTCCAACTTTCGAAGAATGGGCAAGTTCTGACTCATCAATAGTTTGTAGATGATACCATGTTACAAGGAATTCCCACAGTTAAAGAAGCACTTGCTTACAAACAAATTTTGAATGACTTCACGAAGGCTACAGGTATGGAAGTAACCCTTACCAAATAAAAAGTCTTTTTCTTTAACACTCATATTGCCATCCAGAGAAATGTCTCCAAAATTTTAGGCTTTCAAAGAGAATCCATTCCCTTTAAGTAGTTGGGAGTTCCTCTTACAGCTAAAACCCAACACAAGAGTATATGGGATCCATTAGCAACTAAAATGCAAGATAAGGTCAGGAAACGGAAAAACAAATCTTTAAATTTAGCTGGTAGACTGGTTCTTACTAAAGCAGTTCTCCAAGTTATCCCAATCTTTATGCTATCAGCCCTCCCAGCTCCAATAGGAGTCTTACGGCAATTTCGGAATATTCAACGAGATTTTCTTTGGGGCAAAGAGGAAACAAGGAAAAAATGGGCTTTAGTCTCATAGGAAAAGATCTGCAAACCCAAGAACCAAGGAGGCTTGGGTTTGGACGATCTAGATTCTCAACAAGGCTCTCGGAGCCAAACTTTGGTGGAGGTGGGTTAAGGATCCTAAAGCTCAATGGGAAAGCATCTGGAAGGAAAAATATTCCAATGCCTGGTCGGCTTCTGATATCATACGTATGAAAGGAATAGTGAAAGGCTCCCCCATATGGAACAAATCCTGGGAGAATAGAGAAGTGGTTCAAACAAATAGTTTCTGGGGAATTAGAGAGGGAGATTTGGCACTTTTCTAGGAGGAAAAATGGCAAAAAGAACCTAATCTACTGAAGGAAGAATTTTTAGGCCTCAAGCAAGAGACTGACAATCAAGGATTAGTAAAGGTGAAAGACTTTTGGGAGAATCCACATAATGTAGGAAAGTGGAGAATTTAGAAAAAAATAGAGGGCAGAGAGGATAGGACCCTCAATAGTAAAGCAGAGTCCCTTAAGAGGATGCTGGATCAGAGAATAATTTTAGTAACGGAAGGGCAGGACCAACTGAGATGGGGTAACAACAAAGAGGGAAACTTTAATATCAAGGAAGCTAAAGGTTTTCTCCTTGATCTGGAACCCCAAGCTCCAGATAAAACTTGGCAGAAGCTTTGGAGGCACAAAGGCTGGATGAAAATCAAACTCTTCATGTTCACCACAGGAAAATTTTAACCTGGGACAACCTTAAAAAAAGGGGCATGCTGGGACCCTCTAGATGTCATCTTTGTGAGATCCAAGAGGAGACTATCGAGCATCTTCTCAACCACTGTATTTTCACCGACAGGATATAGGATCTTTTTACCAACATCTTCAAATAGTCTGATAGAGACAAAAAAAGTATTGCTAACACTCTAAACAATTGGAGGAATAATTTTTATGATAATGAAGTTCTCAATTCTGCCTGGGATCTCTTGCTGAGTTTCATTATATGGAATGTGTGGAAAGAAAGGAACAAAAGAATATTCAAAGAGGTAAAGACTGCCTCACTTAGCCTGATGGAGTTGATCGTAAAACAACTTAAGGAGACAGTTAGCACCACGGTTAGGAATCTCCCCAAAAATCCTTCCTCAGTAGAAGTTAAGAATCCTCCAGCTGTTAGACATGCACGGCTTTATTCCTCAAGGTCTAGACAGGAAAGCAAGCATGAGAGATAAGGTGGAGGAATTTTGGCATCCTCCCCCCGAAGGTTTTTTAAAGTACAATATTGATGGAGCTTCCAAAGGCAACCCAGGGGAGGCTAGCTTTGAGGGAGTTCTAAGGGATGATACAGGTAGAATAATCTCCCTCTTCTATGGACATTTAGGAAAAGCCACTAACAACATGGTAGAACTAATGGCTTTGGAGCAATGCTTAGAATTTTTGATACAGAACAATTGCCAAAATGTCATAATAAAAGCGGATTCAGAGTTAGTCATAAACGTAGCCAATAGAATCAGTAATGGAATAGGGCCGGAAAAGGTCACAAAACGCTGGAGGTTAACTCAGGTTCTACATAGAATAGAAGTACATCTACAGGAACTTCGTACTCTCAGATTTATTCATGTGAGGAGAAAGACCAACAAATTGGCAGACATTCTAGCCAACCAAGGTGTCAGCTGCAAGGATAGCGCAATCTTAAGAAGGTGGAACACAATGGTGCAAAGCAACCTGAAAAAACTCTGTCATAACCAGGCGGAGGAGGACAAAGAAGAGTATAGAAGCAAAATGATAGAATCCAACTAGTATTGGACAATGGTTAGAGGGCTTCACAAGGTTGGAAAAAAAGGTACACGATGGAAGGTAAGCTAAGGTTAGTGGTAAAGTTGACCATGATCAGGATTATTCTCAATGAAGGGCGATAAAGTTTCCTTGACTGAAGAAAGAAGCAACTAAAACTTCCGCATCACCCCTTTTTTTCAGTGGATGAAGTCAAAACCGCCACTGGAGTGGTTTCGAAGCGATCACACCACTTTCATGTTAAAAGTGGATGGAGGGCCTGGTAAAAAAACCACTCTCCCCGCTCCCTAAATGTTGACGACTTCGGGCGTGCGATTTTCAGCTCAGTCGTCCGATGGAGCATGGTAAATAAATGCTATGGATTGAACGAGTAGTTTGGTGGGGCCCGAGGGTTAATCTTCTTACCTCTCCTTGGTGTGAGAAATAGCTCGGCCGCCGTCAGATCAAAGAAAAGATCGAACACCAACGTTTGAATGTTGGGCAAGGTTTTGTATATGAGGTTTCACATGGGGAGGGCTCATAGCACCTGAGCTGCTCGATGTTTTTTTGTGGTTGGATGCAAAAAGGGTTGGGAGGGTAATTTTGTGAAACAAAGGGTTAGGCTTTAGATTTGCACTTTCTTTGGCTCGTGACCAATAGAGTGAAGGAGTTTGATTATATTGTAAATTTTATTTGATTTAATGATAAGAAGGCATGTCTCTTGCTTTAGCAAAAAAAGAGAAATAGAAGAAGGTACATAGGAGTTTTTTGATAAATCATATATCTTTTGTTATGAATGGTATGTGACATTGCTTCACTGTTAGCGAGCCTGAACAGTACCCTGACGAAGTTATCTTTTATGCCATACAAGCTTAGCCCCGCTGGCAACAATCATGCATAGCCCTGCCATGTTTACTTGTATTTCCCATGCTTCCTCTTTTAATCACCCTTTTGATAAGGGCATTTGCGAGCTTTTAGTTTATGATGCATTTGAGTGGAAGGGGTGGGATGGTAATAGAGACTTATGTTGCTGGATATAATACTTCCATAATGTTGACTCCAAATTCTTTCCTTGCGACTATCAATCAGAGGATTTAATAAAGTGGAGGGGTAAGAGGGATCCATTGAGTTAAACTCAAGTTAGTTCTTTCCTTGAAAATGTGAATTATATCACTTATAAAGGATTTGTGTTCCTCTAGGAAAAATATTTTTAAAGCAAGAGAGCTTTATGGTTCCATAAAGATATAGCTTTAATGATGAATGGAATTCACTAAAATATATAGAGTAAATATTTCCAATGTATGTCAACCATTGTTGGGTGAGGAAAAAACCTTCCACATAATCATGGTGTAGTCATCAAATCAAGCAAAAACCGAAAGCAAAAGGAAAAGAACTCCAAACTGAAGTAAAAAAAATAAATAAGAAAACTCTAAAAATGTAAAAATGAAGAAAGAGGAGACTAAAATAAAAATCCCAAATTTAGAGAACCAATGCTAGCAAGATTAAAGTGTCTCAACAAAAGAGTAAACTAAGAATATCATGTGAATGCTTATCTTTTGTTGTGAATCTAGTAAATTTTATCCTGAGGAGTTATAAGTGATAAGGCTTCTGAAATTGAAGGGTGAATAACATTGATGAGAGGTAATAATCTAAATGAGAAGTCTTTGCCTTGTGCAAATTTCTTGTTTCAAAGAAAAACTTGCATAAAATGATCTTAACCATTTTATGATAAAAGAAATGCTTAAGAAACAGACTAAAGGTTCTAAAAGTCCCTAATTTAGCTGATTTGATGAACAATCATTACTGCTTCTCCAAAACACAAAAGAAAACAAGGAGAATGAGCTTAAAATATGATTTGGTAGAGGTGTGAAAAAAACTCATGGAGTCCTCCAAAACAAAGTTTTATATTAGAAAAATCTAAAAACAAAATTGAAACCAAAAGAAATAGAAATGAATGAAAGTAGGCATATGAAACTTACCGTTGGAAATTTCCATTTGAACTTACTTGAGAGATATCATTTTATCCAATAAAAATAACCTCTTCTTTTAATTAGAATTAAATGTTAAATTTTCTGATTGTTCTATGTTGTATCAGTTACTCTAGTCCAACTTATCTTTTCATTAAAAATGCATCCAATTATTAGTAGTATAATCAATCATAAACATAACTGAAGAAAGAATAATATATTCAGTGAAAAAAAAGACAACAACACAACCATAAGAGACAATAGATTGGTCCAAGACCAGGGAAAAACCCCACTAGGGGGAACCCCTTTCGAATCTTCTTCTTTATAGATCATCATAAAAATATTTCAGTAGAGAGTACAATGAGCCCAATACATATGATTGCAACGGATAATAACAAATCAGATCTACAAATCTATAGATTTGTATAAAAATAGAGAGAAACTCAGATCTACTAGACCATTGAAGTCAAATGAAGCCAAGATGTCATGCCCTAGATCTGAACTCTGGTCACCCTCATCAAAATTGTCTGTGTGACCAAAACTCCCTAGTCGCTCTCTCGGTCACTGTATGCGAGCGACTGTGACCACACGGTCGCTCTCAGGAAGCCTTTATGCATGTGACCGAGATGAAATACACCTAAAACCTATATTTTCTCCCATACAGTTGCTGCATGAGCGACTGAGATGTCCTAGACACTCTCAAGACTACTTTGTGCGTGTGTCTGGTGATGCAGGAGCATGAGGCTTTAAGACAAAAGGCTTTGTATTATTCAAATAAAAAAATACAAAAAAAGTTTACAAGCAAAGGAGTGGGGTCCTTTAACTGTCAATTTACAAAGGTTTCTAGTCAGGATTTGAACTAGAATCTAGGATTTGGATTATCATGTAATAAATTAAATTAGTTAGATGTAATGGAGATTCTCAAGGATAATATCATGCAGATTAGATAGGTTTAGTTAGTTCGATCCTTTGATTTAGGATCTGGTTGTTAAATTAACTAGTACTTATGTAAGTTCTAAATCATTGTAAGGGGATTTTGACTGATTCGGCTTGTTTTGGCCATATATGATTAAGTTGCAGAAAACATAACTCTGTGTATTTGTGTTGTGTAATTGGTCAATCCCAGAGGTGTTGCATCCCTCCGCAGTGTCTCTTTGTATCATTGAATTTCCAGTTTGGATTGAAATATTAGAGTTCCATGTGATCGCTTTTAATTTTTTTTGTCGTATATTAGTAACTGTGGGGTTTGAAGGTGTATGGATTCCTTGATCGGCTTGAAGCGCCGCACTCATTCTTAGCTGTTGATTTTATTTTCAACGCCTTTCGCCTTAGTCAATAGTGGGGGTTGGCCCTGGTTTTAACCTGGGTGTTAATAGAAGTCCCGTAAACCGTAGGATCTAAGGATCTATGTTATCTGATGGATATCAAGCTTTACCATGATCAGGCGTTAATCTCAAGTCCAGACTTGAATTGTTATAAATTGAGGTCTATAAGTCTATCGGCTCTGTGAGGCGGGTAACATCACGCAGATCTTTGTGTGATATCACAGTGACCATCGGATCACTAATGAATGCTGATCATTGGATGGATCTCGCATCTCATCGGTCATAAGTGAAGGGCTTTTGGTCTAGAGGAGTTGCGAAATGCGACATGAGATACGAGGAGCGGTGATAAATATTGCATTGCATCATTCATAAGTAAATGAACCCTGCTTGAAGAGCTTGCGATTGCGATATGTGATGTTTAGAGGATTTGTATAACACTTGTTGATTGCAGCTAAATTTAGCGGTTCTGCTAATTTAGCAGAATAGATAACTTTGGGGGTAGATGACTGATAATACACAAGAAATCCAAGAAGATATTTTCCCTGAACTAGAAGAAATTGTTTCCGGTTTTGAATGATTGTCACTTATGCCTGCACTCCAGCCACCATTTGTGGTATTAGAGGAGCCTAAAGACACTAAACATGATCTCAAGGATCAGAGAAAGAAATCCAGCATGGCTTTCAGAGTTGGAAGAGCATGTGGTAGAAGAGGAAGACCTGTTGCAAATGATGAAGTTATGGAAGCTATGCAACAAATGGAAGCTAGATTAGAAGCAATGGAAACATGGAGAGATGCAGATGTTGGAGATGTCAATGAACCTAAAGCGAGAGCTACAAAAGATGAAGAACCCGCAGATGTAACCCCTGAAATGAGATTCTTTAGGTCAGTGTTGAGATCCACATCCAAGCCTATGCTCAATTTACACAGGAAGCTTAAGCCCTGAGGAATTGATAGACTGGATTAATAATATGGAGAAATTCTTCGATTATGAAGAAATAGAGGATGAAAAGAAGGTGAAGTTTCCTGTCACAAAGTTGAAAGGACATGCAACACTTTGGTGGGATGGAGTGCAGGTAGAAAGAAGAAGACTTGGCAAACAACCAATTAAGAATTGGAACATGATGGTGGCAAAACTGAAAGGTAAGTTTCTGCCAAGTGACTATTAGCAAACATTATTTAGACATATGCAAAATCTTAGACAAAGGTCTATGACAATAAAGGAATATACAGAGGAATTCTACAAAGTGAGTATAAGAGCAGGACAAATCCAAGATACAAATGAGAAGGATTCCAAATATGTGAATGGTCTTAGAATGGACATTGAAGATGAGATAAGTGTATTGTATCCTAAAATAGTAGAAGAAGCTTATTAGATGGCACTGAAGGCTAAAGAAAAACTCATGAGGAAGCAGTCTGCTAGAAATAGAGGTAATTTCTGAGGAGGGGGAAGACAAAGTGGTAGAGGAAGATCTACAGCACCTGGAGATGGAGCTAGCAGCAACTCAAGTCAAAATGCACTCACAGGAGGTGATGAAAGTGGCAGAGGGAGTTTTTCCAGAGGAAGAGGAGGCAGAGGTAGAGGAAGAGAAGTTAGATGTTACAAATGTAACAAGATGGGACACAGAGCCTATTAGTGCCCAGAAAATGCAGGAACACCTAAGAGAAATGCAATTGTTGCTCAGACTGAAGAGGAAGCAGCAACAATGACAAAAGAAAAAAATGTACGAGAGAGAGGAGAATCTTTGGTAGTTAACAAAGTATTGCTAAAGCCAACAAAGGAAGTTGTTGAACTAGAACAAAGAAAGACTTTGTTCAAGAGTCTGTGCAAGGTTCAAGGAAAACGTTGTCAGATGATAATTGATAGTGGCAGCACTGATAATCTGGTCTCTACAGAAGTGGTGGAGAAGTTGAAATTGAAGACAAAGAAACATACAACACCTTACAAGGTGTCATGGCTACAAAAGGGACATCAGTTATTAGTGAATGAATAATGTGAAGTGGAGTTGTAGTTGGGAAAGTATAAAGATAAAGTTTTGTGTGATGTGATGTCTATGGATGTATGTCACATATTTCTTGGAAGACCTTGGAAATATGACAGAGGAGCTATGTATGATGGGAAAAGAAACAAATAGAAATATGGTAAAGATGGTGTCAATCATACATTACTGCCTATGGAAGAAGAGGATGCATTAAGAAAGTCTGATTCGAAGACTCTATCGCTAAGTGGAAAATAATACTTGCAGCAGATTGAAGAGAATGAGGTGAATTTTGAATTGATTTGCAAGCCCAAGGTAATAATTACTTCCACCAAAAGTTTCTGATTTACCAATTGAAATACAAGAGATGCTGGATAGTTATTGTGATATCATTGTAGATGACTTGCCTAATGAGTTACCACCCATTAGAAAAATCAGTCATCTCATAGATTTGATTCCAAGAGAAAATTTACCTAATAAAGCGGCTTACAAGATGACTCCCATAGGGAATGAAGAGATCAGGAAACAAGTTTAGGAACTATTAGACAAGGGATTGGTTAGAGAAAGTTTGAGTCCTTGCGCAATGCCGACAGTGTTGAGCCCAAAGTGATGAGCCTCATAAATGGGTACTTATATGGGCTCATTTTACCTCCTAACCTAGTCAAATCAACCATTCTCGTAGCTTATTGTATGATTTTCTAATTATATTTATGCTTATAGGGTGAGTTAAGTTAGTTATTATGCCATGTGGTCTAACATGTATTTGATACAGATTATTGATGGATTTCGAGTTCAAAGTCCAGGATTTAATGGTCAAACTACAGCAATAACTCAAAGTAGATAGAGGAGAGGACTTATAGGAGGGAATCCCCCTCATTTATTGCTCCTCACTTCCAATTCCCCTTCATTCAGATCGTAGTACAAGCAGCCGAATCATGCACTAAGAAGGCAGCCAAGCAAGTGGAAGATGATTGATAGTTATCTCGAGTTTGGGGAGCCAAGCCTCCATGATTTCAAGGAAGATGTTGGTAGCTTCAGATGTATAAGTAGATAGCCCTAAGGCCTCACTAGGGTCGGACTTTTTTCTTATGTAAACTCTGCTCAAATTTCGAGCTTACTATCTTTGACAATTTTATGTAATCTTGCTATTTTTTGATAATGAAGATGGAATCCTTTTTGAGATAGCACTGAGTTACCTCATAGGGCTGAATATCTTAGGTTAGGGCCCAATACAAGCAACCAAGATTCTCTTTACTTGTATTTGTATGCTTTACTTCAGTTCATAGATTAATTTTCTATTAGATGTATTTCCTTTATGGTTAAGAATAGGTTGCTTTTGATGATTTAGTAGCTTCCTTCCATTTATGCTCTCTGTAGCAGGTTAAGCAGTGATCAGAGAAGATTCAAAAGGCTATCAACAGTGCCTTGGCCTCTCTTCCTCCCTCTAGGACCATGATTTGAGGCAAAGACTCTCTTGCTGCCCCAAAAACACAGATTTTCCTCATTCCTAGGACTTCTAGTGTTTGCAGCTCTCTAGTAGATTGATAGTCCAGTTCTGCTTTGCATTAGATCTTCTTTATCATGTTCACTTCCTAATTTACAGTAGTCCTTTTTCATGATTTCCTTTCTTACAAAATTTCCCAACATTTCCTTCTATACATCATAGTTTAGGCCATCTTAATGCAAAACTCTGTTTTTCCTAAGATGCACTCATTTCATTGGTTGCTTGATTTTCTTGGTTGATTGTCAGTTTCTATGCAGGAGATCTCTTCCAGTAGTAGGCCAACTTACCAACTATCACACCCTCCATCTGAGCCATGCCCTACAGGTCTCCCAAACCTCACCTCAATTCTACCCTAGTTCCCTTCATTTTTCATAGAACGTTTTCCTCTCTCCTTGAGCAAACCCAATCATCTTTTTCTCTCTTGGTGATTCACAGTAGACCTTAGGCACCTTAAAACATCATTCCAACCCTCATCCACCTTTACCATCCACTTTCACACCCTAAAAACAATGAAAATTACTCTAAGCCTCCTCCTGTGGGCCTCCTGTAGTTTCCCTGTGTCCTCCTGTAGTTTTTCCTGTAGGCTTTTGTTTGAAAGCCGAGTGTGGGAAAAGCCTCCAGAAGGCCACCTAAGACCTCCTAGGACCCATCCACACCATTATCCATCATCACAAGCTCCAAATCCGCCCTCTAACACCACCTGTTCGCTGCCACACGCACACACAATAAAATAGATGCATGTTAAATTCACATAAAAACACATTAAAATTCAAAAATATGTTTTTTGCTTCTTTACTTCAAGAAATAGCATGGTTAAATGTTGTTTACTTTCTTGAGTAGGTAATGGTACTTCTTTCATGGTTTTCATAAGTATTTTTGGCAAAAGTAGAATTAGCTTGTTAATTAGGGTTTACTAGGTTTTGCTTTACATTCCAGTCTTTCTCCTTTCTACAGTTAGAATAGCATTTGTAGAGTAATATTTCTTTCCTTTCATCACACATAGAGCTTCTTCTGAAATCCATAGAAGTTGGCTTGAGCTCCTAGTGATCTCATGCCAGCCGACCTAGTGACAACCTGCAGCGAGAACTAGTATTTATGCATATAGCACCAACGCTTCCAAGTTTGTTACGAACTACCGGGTTGATAAAAGTAAAGTTGGCAGCCCAAGAGTTGCAACGTTCTTGCTACAATATTGGCACTCACCAAAAATAAGGATGGAGGCTCGAGAATGTGCATTGAATCGCAAGCAATCAATAAGATAACAATCAGGTACATATTTCCTTTACCTAGAATCGAAGATTTGATGGATTGTTCGAGTGGAGCTAGATATTTTACAAAGTTAGATCTAAAAAGTGGTTATCATCAAATAAGGATTAGAGAAGGGGATGAATGGAAAATTTCTTTTAAAGCAAATGAAGGATTGTATGAATGGATGGTAATGCGTTTTGGGTTATCAACTGCACCTTGTACATT
The DNA here is from genome assembly GCA_000404065.3 of Pinus taeda. NCBI lineage: Eukaryota > Viridiplantae > Streptophyta > Pinopsida > Pinales > Pinaceae > Pinus > Pinus taeda. The sequence goes on from APFE030296106.1 coordinate 35,419, forward strand.
CACGAGGCTTATGAATGAATTTTTGAAAATAATTATTGGTAAATTTGTAATAGTATATCTGGACGATATATTAGTTTACAATAGGTCTAAGGAGGAACACATGAGACATCTGAATTATGTCTTACGAAGGTTGCATCAAGAGAAGTTACTACTAAATTTAAAGAAGTGTTCATTCATGGAGGAAGAATTGGTGTATTTTGGTTTTGTTGTTTCTACTAATGGATTAAAGATGGATCCAAAGAAGATCAAGGAAATCATAGAGTGGCCTTTGCCAAAAAGTGTTTTTGAGGTAAGAAGTTTTCATGGTCTTGCTAGTTTTTTATAGAAAATTCATAAGGAACTTTACTAAGATCAATGCTTCTATTATCGACACTATAAAGAAAGATAGACAACCATTTAAATGGACTACTGAAGTAGAAAGGAACTTTCAGTTGTTGAAAAGGAAGATCACTGAAAAACCTATTTTGATGTTGCCTAATTTTAATAAACCTTTCCAAGTGAAATGTGATGCCAGTGGAGAAGCCATTGGAGGTGTTTTAAGTCAGGAGGACAGACCTGTAGCTTATTTCAGTGAGAAACTGAATGAATCAAAGAAGAAATATTCCTCTTATGATAAGGAATTTTATGTAGTTGTGCAGTCATTGAAGAAGTGGAGACATTACCTGATGTATAAAGAGTTTATACTTTATTCAAACAACCATGCATTGCCATACATTATGCAACAACCAAAGCTTAATAAAAAACTTGCCAAATGGGTAGAGTATCTTGAAGGTTTTAATTTTGTCTTGAAGCATATGAATGGCCAATCAAATAAAGTAGTAGATGGCTTAGGTAGAAGAAACATACTACTTCAAGAAAGTCAAATTCAAGCATTGGGTTTTTATTTTCTTAAGGAATTATATGAAAAATGCTTAGATTTTAAAGAGGCATTTGAAGCTTGTAAAAATCCTGTTTTGTTAGACAGAATTAAGTGGCTTGATTATTTCTTGCAAGATGGGTTGTTGTTTAAAATAAATCAGCTGTGCATACCAAATTGTTCTAAGAGGGGAAATTTAATCAAGGAGAAACATAATGGTGGACTTGCAGGATATTTTGGTGCAGACAAGACTTATGAGTAGTTGAATAGGTTTTATTTCTGGTCGAAGATGAGGACTGAAGTGGAGAAGTATGTGAAAAATTGTAAAGTCTATCAGTATGCAAAAGGAAGAAGCCAAAACACAGGGTTGTATGTTCCATTACCTATTCCAGATAGATCTTGGGATAGGTAAGCATGGATTTTGTTTTGGGGTTACCAAAGACTCAAAGAGGAAATTATTCAATTTATGTTGTGGTTGACAGATTTTCGAAAATGGCACATTTTATTCCATGCTATAAAACCAGTGATGCTACTCACATTGCTAATCTGTTTTTTTAAGAGATTGTAAGATTGCATGGATTACCAAAGAGTATTGTTTCCGACAGAGACTCCAAATTTTTTGGACATTTTTGGAGGACATTATGGAAGAAGCTTGGAACTAAACTGAGTTTCAGTTCTGCTTATCATCCTTAGATGGATGGACGAACTAAAGTTGTAAACAGAAGCTTGGGTAATCTTCTGAGAAGTCTTACAAGTGAACATCTAAAACAATGGGATCAAGTATTAGCACAGGTTGAATATGCATATAATGACTCTCCTAACAGAAATACAAGCCAGAGTCCATTCCATATAGATTATGGAATGCACCCAAGAAGAGTGTCTGAATTAAGAAATCTGGGAAAAGTTGAGATGAGAAGTGCTGAAATAGAAGATTTTGCTTAAGAGATGCAAGCAATACATGAACAGGTAAAACAACAGTTACAGGACAACAACATAAAGTACAAGAGCAAAGCAAACTTGAGAAGGAGAGAAGTTAACTTTGAAGTTGGAGATTTGGTTTTAGCACACCTAAGGAAGGAAAGATTTCCAAAAAGAGAGTATAAAAAGTTAAAGTTCAAGAAAATTGGACCATGCAGAGTATTGAGGAAATTTTCTGCAAATGCATATGAAATCGAATTACCCCCTGATATTGGAATATCCCCAATTTTCAATGTTGCTGATTTGTACAATTATGAAGGTGAAAATGCAGATGACATGGCAAAAGACCAAGAGAAACAAGAAATTGATTGGGTAAAATAGTTACCTATAGCAAAGGAATTGTAGCCAGAGAGGATTTTGGACAAGAAATTGTTGAAGAAGACAAGGGGACAAGAGTATTTTCAATATTTGGTCAAGTGGAAAGATCAACCAATTGCTGATGTTACATGGGTGACAGATGCCATGCTACAAAAATTTGGCAGTTTTGTAGAAGAGTTCATGGAAAGGAGCCCATGAAGAATTTTTTCATTGGGAGTCTGACGCAGGAGCATGAGGCTTTAAGACAAAAGGCTTTGTATTATTAAAAAAAAATACAAAAAAAGTTTACAAGCAAAGAAGTGGGGTCCTTTAGCTAGCAATTTACAAAGATTTCTAGTTAGGATTTGAACTAGAATCTAGGATTTGGATTATCATGTAATAAATTCAAGTAGTTAGATGTAATGGAGATTCTCGAGGAGAATATCATGCAGATTGATAGAATTAGTTAGTTTGATCCTTTGATTTAGGATCTGGTTGTTAAATGAACTAGTACTTATGTAAGTTCTGAATCATTGTAAGGGGATTTTGACTGATTCGGCTTGTTTTGGCCATATATGATTAAGTTGTAGAAAACATAACTCTGTGTATTTGTGTTGTGTAATTGGTCAGTCTCGGAGGTGTTGTGTCCCTCTGCAGTGTCTCTATGTATCATTGAATTTCCATTTTGGCTTGAAATATTAGAGTTTTGTGTGATCGCTTTTAAATTCTTTTTTTTCCGTATATTAGTAATTGCGGGGTTTGAAGGTGTACGAATTCCTTGATCGGCTTGAAGCGCCGCACTAATTCTTAGCCGTTGATTTTATTTCCAACGCCTTTCACCTTAGTATATAGTAGGGGTTGGCCTTGGTTTTAACCTGGGTGTTAATAGAAGTCCCGCGAACCATAGGATCTAAGGACCTCTGTTATCCGATGGATATCGGGCTTTAACATGATCAGGCGTTAATCTCATGTTCAGACCTGAACTGTTATAAATTGAGGTCTATAAGTCTATCGGCTCCATGAGGCAGGTAATGTCGCGCAGATCTTTGTGCGATATCACAGTGACCATCGAATCACTGATGAATGCTGACTGTTGGATGGATCTCACATCGCATCGGTCATAAGTGAAGTGACCTTGGTCTAGAGGAGTTACGAAATGCGATGTGCGATATGAGGAGTAGCGATAAATATTGCATCTCATCATTCATAAGTAAATGAACCCTGCCCGAAGAGCTTGTGATTGCGATATGCGATGTTTATAGGATTAGTATAACACTTATCGGTTGCAGCTAAATTTAGCGATTCTATTAATTTAGCAAAATAGATAACTTTGGGGGTAGATGACTGATAATACATAGGAAATCCAAGAAGATATTCTGTCTGAACTAGAAGAAATTGTTTCCAATTTTGAATGATTGTCACTTACACCTGCACCCTAGCTACCATTTGGGGACTTGAACCTTTTGATCTGCTTCTGAACCCATAGTCACTCTCACAAGAATGTCTCCCAACGATCATAATGCCTTAGTCACTCTCTTACCTAATATGTGCTAGCACTCAAAAATGCCCTGTTTTGTGCCAATGACCGAGATCTAGAAAACTTTAACTCAGAGTGAATCTTTTGCCTGTGATTTCAGACCCTGTGCGAACTCCTTCCATCGAACCTGTGCGAGCCAAGAAAAAATAGAAGAATAGAAAATTACTTAATCAATTGTGTTGAAATGAACTTGAGGTCGCTTCCAATTATAGGCTTTCTTGAGGGTTTACTTGGGGTTAATATTGACCTAAGCAGTTACCCATGTGGTTAGGGCCGACCCATTCTATATTGAATGTATGAATAAAATATTTCAAAACTTAACAGTTAACCAAATTAGGTGATATTTGGGTCGATTTTGGTCCTCTCGAAAATAGGAATTTAATGCAAGCATCATCTTGGTCATATGAGTTGTCCAATGTGGAACTTGACGCTAGTTGAAAAATTAACACTTCTTCTCAATTAGGAAGAATTCCACTTGCCAATATCTGTTAGTTGATCTTCAGATCATCCTATAATTTTTTGACTATCTCTACTAAATTCTATCTGCTGAAACTTTCTCGGATCTAGAAGAAGAAGAAACGGGGAGCAATAGCTTCCACCCATACAAGAAATATATAACATATTATACATGGGAGCACATCTTCAACCCTGGAATATCATAGTGGATCTTATCCTCAACCCAATCCTATTGCCTACCAATCTTCCCAATAATTACCCTCAGTAGTCATGTGGTAGAAAACTTGCATCATAATCGACTTGGGTTGTACAGCCGAAGTACACTCTCAACTCGTTGGCCAATTGAGGAGTCGTATTCCCAACAAGTTGGCCTGCTTGTGGGTATGATACCTATTGGGGTATACTCTACAAAGAAAAAGTAGGGGAGTAGCATTCTCTGACCCTATGAAGATAGGGGAGCAAAATTCTTAAACCCTATGGGTAACAGATAGGCATAATACCCTATTTTCCAGAGTTCCCTCAACCTGAAGAGCCCTCTATCTCAATTCCTCACCATGGGAGCTCAAGTAGGGTAGGAAGAGTTTGCTCAATGTCCTCGATTAGCGATGCCTCTTATTTGAAGGGGTTACATCCAACAGTTTAAGATGTTCTCTGAAAACCAAGAACTTTCTCTTTGATAATGCCTTGGTGAGAATATCTGCAATTTTTTCATTTTTCGATATGTGATTGAGCTTGACAGCTCCTCTATACACCATGTCTCAAATGAAGTGACATCGAATCTCAATATGCTTGGACTTTTCATGAAACACAAGATTTTCTTCCAAGTGGATTCCATTCTTGTTGTCGCAGTATATCACTGTAGTATCTGAAATGCTCAAATAGCTCTCCAAAGAGCTTTATCAACCAAACTTCTTCCCAACTATGCATGCTAGCGACAATGTATTCTACTTTGGCAGTGCTCAATGCTAAAAAATTTTGTTTCCTACTCATCCAAGATATCATGGAAGATCTGAGGCTAAAACAACATCCAAATGTACTTTTCTTGTTGATAACATTTCCAACCTAATCAACATCAGTGTATCCATGAATTTGAACATTTCTTGCAGAATATCTTAGGTAAAGTGTGATCAACTAATGCCAGCCTAAGCCGACTTTACCCACAGTATGCATATAAAATGTATAATATCATTTTTCCGAGGAATTTCAATTTCCCAGCCTAGTCAAACCTTCATAAATTAAGGTTTAAGGCCCGTTAATTAAATCTCATGCGGAAATGTTTTAATTGACTGTCCATAGTCTTAACCTTAATTAGTCCTTTTGAGAGGAACTTTATTCAAACCTTCTTAAACTTTGGTTAATTCTTAGTATCTACTCATCTTAACCATACCATGGTTAGACTTTGGTAAAACCCGACTTAAACCATAATACCTTTGACTCCTCTATTTCTATTATTACTCTAGTATAATAGAAATATTACATAAAGTGCTTTAAACCATACCTTTCCGCCATTCCATGACCTTGCACATTTTTCGATGCTCACCTTTATCACATTCAACCTCCACCATTGATTTCACTCCATCAGAACAATGGCTGCCGCATCGTATCACCACTTAAACCCATTCATCCGCCGGAACTCAAATCACTTAACTTGCGTTGATAAACTTCTTGGGTCCACTCAGGCCCAAGCCTTATTGGCTTCAATCTACGCTGTTGATATCACCCTTCAATCCCACAGTTGATGGTTCACCCGATCACAAACCTAATCGATGATCATCCATCGTTTGATCAAGGCACACTTGGTCCATCTGTCAACAATGATATCGAATGAATCACTTTCATGAGAGTTAAACGCCCTTACGGAGTTGATAGGAATATAAATCCTTGAAGTATAAATGTTTGGGTCCGAATTTGAAATTAAGATTTGATCACTTTATGACCCAGTATTTGTTTGATATAAGAGGCCATCAAATCTACTGTTTGCAGGACTTCAACTAGCATACAATTTAAAAACAGGCTTAACCCCTGCAGATGATTGTGATCTAAAAGCTGAATATGAGATTGACGGCTAGGAGTGAGTGCGGAACTTCAACCATGATCAAGAAAATTCGTACTCTTCTACACCCACAGTTGTTGATCACTGTCGATCTAACAAATCTATCGATCTGATGATCTAGATCTATTCCTCCGCTCAAGATTCCGCTCACTCTGAAATCCACTTAATCACAATTTCACTTCGTCATGGTTCCACTCTTCCACCAAACTTGGTGCTTCCACTAAAGTTCCTTCTCATCTCCAGATCGACTTGTTACCAAGTTCAACTCTGCCAACTCCTTTCTTCACTTAGAAACAATGTGCTGATAGTTCTTTGATTTCTTTACTCTGCCTTGCAACTATACCTGATTATCCAACATTTGACAGTGCATACGGATATTTGAATCCACTCCGCTTTTACTTTTCGAACTCCTTCCAACAAGATCACATTGATCTCCAATAACCCTTCCTACAGAATCAAGTTCACATTACTTCCTGAGCCAAACCCAATAAACTCTCAATCGATTCTCCACCGTTATCACTGTTGCATACACATTCATTTATATGTCAAAACTCTCACATCCACTGTTACAGAACCATATTCAAGCATAATCACAAGCATTGTGATATATACACATAGTCATTATGGGATTTCCTCCTTATTCACAAATACACGGACAAATCCTTCAAATAACCATACATACATACAGATCATATACAGACCCTCAACCAATATTAACTCAGAAGATATGAAACTTCTATTTGCTAATTAAAATCTATATATACATAAACTCAATGGCCTGATTTACATTCAGTTGGCCTTTCTCGTTTCAATGCCTGTAGGCTCAGAATCCAACCCTGTTGTCCGCTAACTCTCTCACTAACTCCCTCTTTTAAGCCTTTGAGGCTTACAAATTATACACAAAAGGATTCTGTTAACCAATTTTGGTTTAGATCCTAAATAATTTCACCTGAATCCTAAATATCCTAATCTAATCCCTAAAATCATGAAACTAACTCCTAGTTCCTTTAACTCACACACTATTCTTGAAATCTCTCTTAACGTGAAGATTTCATTACAATATCCTCACTATTATACAACCCTAATAAAAACATAGGAAAATAAAGAATTAATCACTCTTTAGGGAATCGGGTCCCTTGAAACACAAGACCCTATGCTTACTAAAATGCAATGGTTTTTCTGAGTAGAATGCTCTTGCATCATACTCCCCAGGTAAGAAAATTTATGACCTCTGGTCATAAGTCTAGATAATTGATTCCTTCTAGATCCCAGACTTTATTTTGTAATCTGTCTTTGCTTGTTAGCTATTCTATTGTTGTTGTTGTCTGCTACTGTTCTCCAGGTCTCCATACCTTATGTTGCAATGCTCCACTTGCCATGCTTTCATAGTTTGTTGTTGTCTTCCTCTTGTTGTTGCTTCTTTTCTTTCTTGATGTTGTCTTCTTCTAAGATACTTTCATCATTAACCTTCTTACCAAACCAATTTCTTTGTCCAGTATATCATCTATTTGCTGATTGCCTTCAACTCTTAATTGCTGAATTTTCATTTTTACTTCCACCCTTACATCCTTATCCTCTTGTTCACTATTGTCTTGCACCTTTTTAGTTGCTGCCATATTGTCTTTCAAGACAATTTTCTGCTTTTGTTTACTGTACCTGTAAACTTCTTCTTGATTTTGATTTATGACAATTTCTTTGTCATCCTTCATAAACAATTTACTCTGGATTTTTATCCTCTATTGTTCTAGCTTTCTCCTTTGAAGGTCTAACTCTCTATATAACTCAATTATTTTACTTGGAATAAAAGCTGGAAATTTTACACAATCTCCCATTTCTTTATTTGCTATTGACCAATCATCATATGGTCCTTCTTCCTCTGCTAAATCTTCCTTAACATCTTTCAGTAGATGTTCTTTCTCTTCTTCTTTCTTTTGGCTGTGCACCTATGCCAAATATGTTTGAGTTTCTGCAACAAAATCTGCAATCATAAGACAATTATCAAAATAAAAAATATAAGGCCTTTGTGTCTCTTCTTCCTCTAGCAACCTTTTAGTATGTTGCTCTGATATTTCCTTTAACTCCTCTGTTAGCACATTAGTATGCTGATTTAAAATCAAAGAATTCTTGAGACTGTTAGCAAGTCTCTTTTCCACACCATCTGTTTTAATGATGCCTCTCTGCACTTGTTCATTGTAGTGAACTGTTTCTTCTCCAGTCTCATTGTCATACTCTGCTTCAAAACTTTCATCTTCTGGAAGGTATTCTTCCATGTTCTTGACAACTTTAAAAGACTGCCTATCTTCTTCCAAACCTACAACCATACACAGATTATCAGTTTTAAAAACACAAGACCCTATGGTCTCATTTGATGCTTTAGCCATCAAGTCTTCTGGCTACTCTGAATCATTCATATGATTCAACTCCTCTGTCTCTTGATTACTTTCAAAAATTAATGGTCCATGTTCTGGTTCACATACCAAAAATTCAACACCTTCTCCAACATTTTCCTTTTGCTGTAGCTCAACTCCTTTGAGCTTATCTGTCTTCAATTTTGTAGGTTTTGACCCCGTGAAGAAATTACCTATATATGAATTTTAAAACACAGAAAACAAACAATGTGAGAGCATAACACATAAAACACATATACACAGAGATTTCCCCTGGATCCCAAATCTGGGACTACCAGCTTGATTTTTCATTATATTCCTTTCAATGTTATAATACATATTTATACATGCCGAAGCATCCAATACCATGGACTGAAAACCATCGCGTCCAATATCATGGACTGAAAACCATTGTGTCCAAAAGACATGTGTGAAAATCATGCACAAAACCATAGGTGGGTCTGCCCAACCTAACATAGGGTCCAAAACCAAAATTTTCAGGGGCGCTGCCCCAAAACCCATAAAGTGGGGTTACAATACACCTCAAACCCCCTGTGACCC